>WNYA01001645.1:0-65144 GCA_019512145.1 Engystomops pustulosus
ATCGTGCGCCCGATATCCTGCATGTGTCACTTCCCCACTCAGGTCCCCGGAGTTCACCATCTTCTTCCTGGTGCATGTAAGTGCATTGTCCGTGTATAATGCGCTGTGCGGGGAGTCACTAAGATCGTGCCCCCGATATCCTGCATGTGTCGCTTCCCCGCTCAGGTCCCCAGAGTTCACCTTCTTCTTCCTGGTGCATGTAAGTGCATTGTCCGTGTATAATGCGCTGTGCGGGGAGTCACTAAGATCCTGCACCCGATATCCTGCATGTGTCGCTTCCCCGCTCAGGTCCCTGGAGTTCACCTTCTTCTTCCTGGGGCATATAAGTGCATTGTCTGTGTATAATGCGCCGTGCGAGGAGTCACTAAGATCCTGTGCCAAAAATCCTGCATGTGTCTCTTTCCCGCTCAGGTCCTAGGAGTTCACCTTCTTTTCCCGGTGCATGTAAGTGCATGTCTTGAGGCACAATTTGAATTTCAAATCCCGCACTTAGTCTGAATCAGTCGCGTTGTCCGATGCCACGCACCCGATTTGAGTTGCATAAAAGTTGATTGCTCCAAAATCCAATCACCCCTGCTAAATGCGGCGCAAATTGGAAATAGACGGGAATCCCGACGGAAATGTGGTGTGCAGACCCTTAGTAAATGTGCCCAAGTGTTTCTGTAAAACAGACCATTAGAGATTAATGCAGAAATCCAGGTGATCCCCGAGAGATGACTCACATTTCCCTATAATGGGTCAATTGATTTACATACAGATATAAGGAATATCTCTGATTCTCTCATTGTAAGAACTCATGTACGTGCTAACAGGACGCTGTGTATTCCTCTTATATTCACAGGTCAGGACTGTCCCAAGGCTCATCTTTAGGAAACGGGAAGGACTCTTCAGCTGAGTTTACCTTTACAATTGACGTGAATACCGGAAATCTCTCCTACTCACGGTTCGTATAAGTGACCTCTGGACATAGGAAAAAACTAAAACAGTGACTACTACTTGAAATACGCTTGATATTCCCCATGTATAGTTATGAATCACCGCATTTGGGCGTAATTGTACGTCCCTGCAGGGAGATACAGCTTCCTGGACCGGTTCTCAAACTGAACGGATACCAGAAGCAGCGTGTCAGCCGTATATTACGGTGGATCTTATCTTCAGTAACACTAAAAATCCTCAAATTTGGGGGAAATAGATGTATAAAAATATGAAAATTAAGCTTGGGCACTCCTGTGAGCGTCACCCGAGCTACTCCGATGGACTATGCCGATGGAGCACCGAGTAGCTCGGATGACGCTCACAGGAGCTCCCAAGGTTAATTTTCATATTTTTATATATCTATTTCCTCCAAATTTGAGTGTGATGGAAATGTGATTACCTGAAAAGTACCTGAAGCAAGTGGTAGAGTTCCTTTAAATCTTCCCAATTTGCAGCATTTCCGGGACGTGGGGTGGGCGGTCAGGGGCATAAACACCCAGGCCCGCTGCCCTGACTATAGTCTCCACCCTCAATGCGGTGGAGAGAGGGTCAGATTAAGACGGCCCTGGGCCCTGGGATATTTGAATATTATAGCCCCGACAAGTCTGGAATCACTTCCTACATCTGGTGCTAGAATCAAGAAGGGATGGAGGATGTGTCTCTTCTGTCTGCATTCAATCTGAAGCTTCAAGATGATTGGATGACCCTGAAATGGCTCTTGTGTACACGTGTATTGAGAGCAGGAACAGAAGTACAAGGATTTCATGGGTGAAGGTCCTTCTCAGTATAAAATCTGGTGAGTGATTTGGGTGGCCTTGGGCCCCCCAGAAGGGATGCGCCCCGGGCTACCGCCCAAACCGCCTGTAATATAATCTACTTCTGTGAAGAGACTATAGACCAAGTGTGACCTGGCATAAATTTCAACTAATTGGGGCTCATTTACTAAGGGTCCGAATAACGCACTTTCATCTGGTTTCCCGAATATTTCCTATTTGCCCTGAATTGCCCTGGGTTTTTGGCACACGCGATTGGATTTTGGGGCATCGGCGCCGGCTTTCACGTGACAGAAATCGGGGGGCGTGGCCGTCGGACAACCCGACGGATTCGGAAAAACCGTGGAATTTAAAAAAGAATTTATGTCGCAAGATCAGCACTTACATGCACCGGGATGAAGAAGGTGAACATCCGGCGGACCTCAGCGCAGCAGCGGCACCTGATGGATATCGGGCGCACGACCTTAGTGAATCCCGGCAGACCTGAATCCTCGTCGGAGAACGCGCCGCTGGATCGTGACTGGATCAGGTAAGTAAATGTGCCCCATTGTGTCCAGGTCTGCTTAGTAGATGCAGGATGCCTGGGGGAATATTAAGACTAAACACCACTGTAAATAAATTCCACCCAATGGGGCACATTTACTTACCCGGTCCAGTCGCGATCCCCAAGGTGCGATGAGTCTTGTGCGCCCGATATCCTGCATGGGTCGCTTCCCCGCTCAGGTCCCCGGAGTTCACCTTCTTCTTCCTGGGTCATGTAAGTGCATTGTCCGTGTATAATACGCTGTGCGGGGAGTCACTAAGATCGTGCGCCCGATATCCTGCATGTGTCGCTTCCCCGCTCAGGTCCCCGGAGTTCACCTTCTTCTTCCTGGTGCATGTAAGTGAATTGTCCGTGTATAATGCGCTGTGCGGGGAGTCACTAAGATTGTGCACCGATATCCTGCATGTGTCGCTTCCCCGCTCAGGTCTCCGGAGTTCACCTTCTTCTTCCTGGGTCATGTAAGTGCATTGTCCGTGTATAATACGCTGTGCGGGGAGTCACTAAGATCGTGCGCCCGATATCCTGCATGTGTCGCTTCCCCGCTCAGGTCCCTGGAGTTCACCTTCTTCTTCCTGGTGCATGTAAGTGCATTGTCTGTGTATAATGCGCTGTGCGGGGAGTCACTAAGATCCTGCGCCCGGTATCCTGCATGTGTCGCTCCCTGCTCAGGTCCCCAGAGTTCACCTTCTTCTTCCTGGTGCATGTAAGTGCATTGTCCGTGTATAATGGGCTGTGCGGGGAGTCACTAAGATCCTGCACCCGATATCCTGCATGTGTCACTTCCCCCTCAGGTCCCCGGAGTTCACCTTCTTCTTCCTGGTGCATGTAAGTGCATTGTCCGTGTATAATGTGCTGTGCAGGGAGTCACTAAGATCGTGCACCCAATATCCTGCATGTGTCGCTTCCCCGCTCAGGTCCCCGGAGTTCACCTTCTTCCTCCTGGTGCATGTAAGTGCATTGTCCGTGTATAATGCGCTGTGCGGGGAGTCACTAAGATCCTGCACCCGATATCCTGCATGTGTCGCTTCCCCGCTCAGGTCCCGGGAGTTCACCTTCTTCCTCCTGGTGCATGTAAGTGCTGATCTTGCGACACATTCTGAATTTTAAATCCGGCGCTTAGTCCGAATCAGTCAGGTTGCCTGACAGCCCGCCCCCTGATTTGTATCGCATGAAAGTCGGCGTGATTACACCAAAATCCGATCGCGTGCGCCAAAAATGCGGCGGAAATAGTCGGGAAACCCGACAAAAATGCGGCGTGCGGGCCCTTAGTAAATGTGCCCCACAAGTCCCTATCCTTCTTCATAAGTTATTAAAATTACAACAACATAAACGTCTCCTATGGACAAGGTTCATGGACGCCAAGTGTTAACAGAAGAAATACTGACGAACTATGAGAAGTAATTCAAGGGCTCAAAAATCGGGTTACAAAACCCTAAAACACCAGGTGGAGAGTCTCCAGCCTGTGGGCATGATGGGTAGATTGTTTCGGTTATTTGTTGCGATGCATGACCTACCTCACTGCCGAGTAACTACCAAGGTCCCTCATCTCTCTCTTAGGATAAAGCGGAGGAGGCGAGAGCTCATGCCCTTTGAAACTGTTAAGATCAACATGGAGATAATCTTGTAAGTATAAAATACGTGCTGTAAAATGCTACGTGGCACGTGGACGGTTAACTCATCGAGTTTCTCCAATCCATTTTTTAGTGAGAAGAGTTCAGATCCAGACGTAGAAAAAAGAAACGATCAGATAAAACATTTGGTAAAGTATAATCCTGATAATAACTTCTTACTATTTGTAGGGATCATCTTGCCTGCAGGAGTCTCTAATTCATGAATTCCACGCTAAGGGGGAGATTTATCATCAAGTGTCTGAGGTTAAACTGTTCCAGTTGCCCATGGAAGCCAATCAGAGCTCAGCTTTAATTTTCCAAACAGCTGTGGGGAAATGAAAGCTGAGCTCTGATTGGTTGCCATGGGAAACTAGAACAGTTCTGCACTAAGAGACTTCTGATAAATCTCCCCCTGACTGTCTACCGCTAGTAGAAATGTCTTCTTTATTTCTTTGGGCAACAGCCATGAGTCCTACCATGTGGATCCCTCACAATTGTTCCCTCAGTGCTAAGATTAACCCATATAGATCCCTCACAGTTGTGCCATGGGTCCTATAATTGACCCATATAGATCCCTCACAGTTGTGCCATGGGTCCTATAATTGACCCATATAGATCTCTCACAGTTGTGCCATGGGTCCTATAATTGACCCATATAGATCCCTCACAGTTGTGCCATGGGTCCTATAATTGACCCATATAGATCCCTCACAGTTGTGCCATGGGTCCTATGATTCATATAAATCCCTCACAGTTGTGCCATAGGTCTCCATACAGTTTGATCCAGACTCCAGGCACATTGGGATGAGGTAAGTATTTCTGTGTTTGTAATGGGGAAGAGATTTCAAGTTTTGACCATCTCTGCAATCAGTATAGATAACCGTCCATTTAAGGTTCATTCTAGTGTTAAACAGGACCTGTCACCCCCGAGGAAATACCCCCCACCAAATATGGGGGGAGCTGGTATGGATTCATGAGGGGGGCGGCGACACATCCCCTCCACGCCCAGGTCAGTCAGGGATGTGTCAGCCGCCCCCTCATGAATACGGCGATGCTAGGGGACCTGTACGACGATCCGACCTCTTATTGGTAAGAGGTCAGATCAATTCAAACTATGTTAGCACAACACATTTTAATAAAAAATTGAATATATATAAAGGGGCTGGGGAGAGGATGAGGGGAGGGAAACAATTTGACGGGGGTATTTTTCGGGGGGGGTGACAGGCCTCTTTAAAATTTGATTGCCTTCAGTTTGATGTCACGTAGTTGGTATACAATACTCACCCATAGAGTGATGCAAAATGTTATGATATAGTATATTTTAGGTCGCGCTACTGTCACAATGCAACTTCGGTCAGTGCAATGTCAACTTCCGGTCAGGCGCATATACAACTCGGTCAGGACTATCACTAGGTCAAGGCGATATGACAACTTCGGTCAGGGATATGACACTAGGTCAGGTGCATCTGACAACTTCGGTCAGGTGCATTATGACAACTTTTCCGGTCAGGCGAATATGACAATTCGGTCATGCGAGCATATGACAACTTCCGGTCAGTGCATATGACAACATTCCGGTTCCGGCAGGCAATGACAACTTCCGGTCAGGTGCATATGGCAAAACTTCGCCCGTCAGGTGCATATGACAACTACGGTCAGGCGGCATATGACAACTTCCGGTTACACGCATATGACAAATTCCGGTTACACGCATATATGACAACTCCGGTCAGGCGCATATGACAACTCCGGTCAGGCGATATGACAACTTCCGGTCAGGAGCATATGACAACTTCCGGACAGGCGCATATATGACAACTTCCGGCCACGCGCATATGACAACTTCCAGGGCAGTGCATTGACCCTCAGGTTCAGGTGCATTGCCTATGCAATTCCGGCATAGCGCTGTCATGCCGACCACAGCGAATTGCTGATGGTTACACACATGCCTCGGAGACGCATTAATGTGGGTGCCTTCACTCACTGGGCTATTACCCCTGAGGAAGTCGTCTTTTACGAGAGATAGGTGGGGGCCGGTCACCGCCTATCCTACCTAACTCTACCGTATGCCAGTCTTTATAGCATGTGATTCAGACTTCCACGTGGACACATGAAGTGCGGTAACTTGACTCTTGATAGTTTAAAGTCTTTACAGTTTCTTACCCAAGCACTTTATACTGAGGGTAGATTATATAGACATTAAATATTGTCTGGATAGGGGTGTGTTGGTGGTTGACCCACACCAGGGCCCATCACGTATGAATTTCTCTGTAAATATATTTTTAAATGTTTTTAAATGTGTTCTTTGGTCTGTCTTATACTTTATACATGGTGTTTAGATTTTTTGTACCTATTGCTTTATGCACATTGGTCTGTTTTGGTGCACTCCCTTTTTTTGCTTCTTGAGACAAATTGGGGGGGTCATTTCCTAAGGGCCGATTCGCGTTTTCCCGACGTGTACCAGAATATTTCCGATTTGCGCGATTTACCCCTGTATTGTCCCGGGATTTGGCGCACGCGATGGATTGTGGCGCATCGGCGGCAGGCATGCCGCTACGGAAATCGGGGGGCGGTGGCCGAGCGAAACAAAACCCGACAGATTCAGAAAACCGCCATTAAAAAGAAAGTGTCACCTTGGGACGCGCTTCACCTTCACTGGTCCGGGTCGGGGAACTCAGATGCTTTTCAGCGCAAGCAGACCACACTGGTGGACGGCGGAGGGAACTACTCTTGAGAATCCCGGCCGGACCCGAATCCAGCGCAGAGAACGCGCCGCTGGATCGCGAACGGACCGGGTAAGAAATCTGCCCCATCATTGGTATATTGACTAGACATGTCTCTACATGTTGTGGGCTGTGAAAACTGCTTCCTTTACCATAGGACTATGCAAAATGTATAGTCACCTTTCCTATGATAAATGTACTGTTTTTTCCCTTACTCAGCTAGAGGACGCATGCGCGAGTTACCTGGTTGGCGATGGCCTTTTGCTTACGTAAGAAGTTTACACAAATGCTTTGATAATGCCACTTTATTTATACCGTTATGACCGCCCACATTGTCTTGACCTTTTATTGTTATGTCTCCGATACAAGAGTATTCAAATAATTACCGTATGTACTTGAGTATAAGCCGACCCGAGTATGAGACAAGACATCTCTTTCACTTAAAAACTAGGAAAACTTATTGATTTGAGAATAGGGTAGGAAATGCAGCCACTACACTTTACTAAAATGTCCATCAGCCTCCCCTCATTAATGAAATGTCCATCAGCCTCCCCTCATTAATGAAATGTCCATCAGCCTCCCCTCATTAATGAAATGTCCATCAGCCTCCCCTCATTAATGAAATGTCCTGCAGTCCCCCCTCATTAATAAAATGTCCAGCAGCCTCCGCTCATTAATGAAATGTCCATCAGCCTCCCCTCATTAATGAAATGTCCTGCAGTCCCCCCCATTAATGAAATGTCATGCAGCCCCCCCTCATTAATGAAATGTCCAGCATCCCCCTCATTAATGAAATATCCAAGTTCGCTCACAGATATTAATGAAAAGTCCTGCAGTCCCCCTTAGTAATGAAATGTCCAGCAGCCTCCCTATTAATTGAAATGTCCTGCAGTCCCCCCTCATAATAAAATGTCAGCTGCCTCCCCTCATTAATGAAATGTCATGCAGCCCCCCCTCATTAATGAAATGTCCAGCATCCCCCTCATTAATGAAATATCCAGCCGCCTCACCAGATTAATGAAAAGTCCTGCAGTCCCCCTTAGTAATGAAATGTCCAGCAGCCTCCCCTCATTAATGAAATGTCCTGCAGTCTCCCCTCATTAATAAATGTCCAGATGCCTCCCCTCATTAATGAAATGTCCAGCGGCCTCCCCTCATTAATGAAATATCCAGCCGCCTCACCAGATTAATGAAATGTCCTGCAGTCCCCCCTCATTAATAAAATGTCCAGCTGCCTCCCCTCATTAATGAAATGTCCAGCAGCCTCCCCTCAATAAGCAGCTCTGTGCCCCCGCACTTGGCCTTGGCCCCCCAAAAAGAAACCTTTCCCTCCTATTCAGCCTATGAATACGTTTTATCTAAAAGAGGTTTCTCAACTTCTCACGAGGGTTACTTATGGTGTTAAATCAGGAAAACAAAAAAACCTCTAACCCCCGGGGCCCCACTTGCTCCAGAGTCCTCTCTCTGATCTCCGCTGATTCCAGATTATTAGATTATTATCTGTGTATGTAACGGCTGAGCCGATCGCTGGCCCCGTATAATCCCTCATGAATGGGCACTACAGACTTGATGTCACAACCTCAAGTCCAGTGGGTCGAGAAGTCCTGGAAGAGGCTTTTCTAACTTCAAGGTTTTGTACATTTTTGTGTTTTATTTCTCAGTTATTCCTTGTATTTTCTCTTGCAGTGGGTGTGGAACAATGATCCAAAGAAAAGCAAGTTTCATGTAAATAACTGGATGAAACCAAAAATCCCTTGGTTCCCTTGGGGTGGCTTTGTGTTTAATGAATAAAATATGAAATTAATAACATTTCTAATCTGTCTTTTTTTTGGTGGTTTTGTGTGTGGGTTCTACCAGTCATTTTGGGCTTTTAATATTTGATGACCTGTCGTTAGGACGAGGTCATTAATATAAAATCGATCAGTGGAAGTGCCTGGTGTTGGACCCACAGCAGTCTAATACTGATGCCCTTTAGTGCGGTTGGCAAAACCTATATAACAGAGTCTTTTTAAAAAAAATTAACTATATCTCACCCTCCCGGTGCCGATGCTCCACGCGGCACACCCAATTGTCCCCCGCGGCCGCTTCTTCTTTCTTGTCTATTCCCAGCAGCCTCCTATTCTTTTCTTAGTCATAGACATGGCCATGTTATCTTCCTAGCCGGCGTATACTATGACGTCAGCAGCGGCCACGTCATAGTACACGCCTGCTGGAAAAAAAACATGGCCATGTCCATGACAGAAAACGGGCCGCGCCGACATCGGAGGGTGAGTATTATTTTTTTTAAGTGCTGAGGGGGGGGGGGGGGGGGTGTATAACATGGGGGGCTGGCTTTATACGACTGGGGGCATATGACTGTATACTACAGGGGGCGGCGTTTGTATATACATGGGGGGCTGGTGATACTACATGGGGGCTGGCTGTATACTACTGGGTGCAGGCTGGATGGATACTACATGGGGATGGCTGACAGGCTGATTACTACAGGGGTTGGTGGCTGTATTACTACACGGGGGTCGGGCTGGCTATATACTACTAGGGGCGTGGTGTTATACACATGGGGGCTGGCGTATACTACATGGGGGGCTGGCGTATACTACTGGGTGCAGGCTGACTGTATACTAATTGGGGCTGACAGGGCTGTATACTACAGGGGTGGCTGGCTGTATAACTACATGGGGGCTGGCTGGGATACTAATGGGGGTGGAGGATACTCATGGGGGCTGGCTGTACTACTGGGTGCCAGGTGACTGTATTACTACAGGGTGTTGGCTGGTGTATACTACGGGGTGAGCGGAGTTGTTGGGTGTATTACGGGGTTGGCGGCTGTATTAATGGGGGCTGGTGTATACTACATGGGTTGACAGGTGACTGTTATCAAATGAGGGCTGCTGTATACCACTGGGTTGCAGGCTGACTGTATACTACATGAGGTGGCTGATGGCTGTTATTACTACATGGGGCTGGGGTGGCTGTGATTACTACATGGGGCGGTTATACTACAGGAGGGCTGGACTGTATACACTGGGTTGCAGGCCTGACTGTGATACTACATGGGGGCTTGGCTGGACTGTTATACTGCATGCGGGCGGTGTAATACATGGGTGAGGCTGACTGTCATACTAAGGGAGGGGCTGAGCTGTATATATGGGTCAGGCTGACTGGATACGACATGAGGGGCTGGTGGCTGTATACTACAGGGGGCTGAGCTGTATACTACGGGGGCAGGCGGTTTGTAATAAGGGTGCAGGTCTCTGACTATATAATGGGGGGCGTGCAGGCTATATACTAACTGGGGGCTGGCTGCTGAATACTACTGGGGGCTGGTTGGCTGAATGACTGATGGGGCTGGATGTATAACTAACAGGGAGGTCTGGCTGTATTACTACTGGGTGCAGGCTGACTGATACTACATGGGGGCTGGCTGGCGTATACTGCATGCGGGTGTGCTATGTATACTACATGGGTGCATGGCTTGACTGTATACTACATGAGGCTGATGGCTGTATATACAGGAGGCTGGCTGGCTGTAATACTACAGGAGGGCTGGCTGTATACTACTGGTGCAGGCTGACTGTATACTAATGGGGATGGATGGCTGTATACTATATGGGGGCTGGCGGCGTATACTAATCGGGGGCTGGCAGGCTGGTATACTTACATGGGGGCAGGTGACTTACTACATGGGGGGCGGCAGGTATATACTACATGGGGGCTGCTGGCTGAATACTACTGGGGGATGGTTGGCATGAATTATACATAGGGACCGGCTGTATACTATAAGGAGCTGGCTGTATACTTACGGGTGCAGGCTGACTGTATTATAATGGGGGCTGGCCAGGCTAATCTACATGGGGGGCTGGATGGCTGAATACGACTGGGGGCTGGTTGGCTGTATTACTGACATGGGGCTGGCTGTATACTACAGGAGGGACTGGCTGTATACTAAATGGGTGCGGCTGACTTATTACTAAAGGGGGCTGGTGGCTGTATATGCATGCGGGATGGCTGTATACTACTGGGTGCAAGGATGACTGTATACTACATGAGGGCTGGCTGGCTGTATACTACATGGGGGCTGGCAGGCTGTATACTACATGGGTGCAGGCTGACTATACTACATGGGGGCTGGCAGGCTATATACTACATGGGGGCTGGTTGGCTGAATACTACTGGGGGCTGGCTGTATACTACAGGGAGCTGGCTGTATACTACTTAGTATACTACTGTATACTAAGAGTGCTACTTTTTTCCCCTCCTTTTTGTTGTTGTTGTTCCAGATGTGCCTATGGACGCACAAAAATTAATCATCAACCACCGGGGGTGGGAAGGGGAGGGATTATAAGAAGTGCTAGGGTGTAAAATAATTAGAGATCAGTCTATTATGTATGTAGCTTTTTATGATTGCATTGTTGTATTCCTTGTCTATATATTTTAATAAAATAAAAAAGAGTGGATAGGAGTCAGTACAGGGTGCATAGGGGGACAGTATAGAGGGCAGTAGGGTCATGGTGGAGGGACATGAGGAATAACCTGGGGGTCATGGTGGAGGGACATGAGGAATAACCTGGGGGTCATGATGGAGGGAGATTAGGAATAACCTGGGGGTCATGGTGGAGGGACATGAGGAATAACCTGGGGGTCATGATGGAGGGGGATGAGGAATAACCTGGGGCCATGGTACCTTTACCCAGGAAAATCCCATGATGGACGATCACACAAATTAATTTAGTTTTTTTTTTATTGAACAGAACAGAGATCACAATGAATTAAAATCAACATATCCTCAAAGGAAAATACTATTAGATGACACGACATTGATAAGTAGCAGAACTTGAATTACTCCTTCGTATGACTGTGCAGTCAGCTGCCTGTATGATTACGGAGCCATAGAAGATAAATGTACTTTATCTCATATACACATAAGCCAACAATATAACGTGAGAACCAGAGGTGGGGGTTGGGGTGGGGGAGATAGAGGGGAAAGAAGGGAGTGGGCAGCAGCAGGTGTAGTTATGTCCTCACATAAAGTTGGGAACGCAAACAAAATCACCAAGCGAAGGTATTCTGGCAGCAATTAGGAGGAAAGCCATCAGGGAAAGTTCAGCTTTAGGGATGGAAATAGGGAGCAAAGGTAGTAAGAGGGGAGCCGGGTCATATTCCATGATCCGTGCCCCCACATGAGACCAGAAAACCTATAGCAAGGGGGCACTCCCACCAAATGTGTATAATAGTGCTGGGTGCATCACGGCATCACTAACGCTCAGGAAGGCTGATGGGGTAGATCGAGTGCAATTTAGTGTTCCACATATAACATCTAAACAAAATGTTATACTTGTTTTCCTGAGATTCGTGTAAAATGAAGAGCTTATGGCACAGCTCATTTGCTTTAGACCCATCTTTAGAGGGAAGGTCTTATTGAGTTCCCATTTCCAAGCCTTTACATAGGCTGGAGTAGGATTGGACCACCTGACCCTAAAGCACAGAGATTGAATGAGGTATCGCAGTGGGGAAATGCACTGGAGTTCAGCTTGAACCAGAACCCCATTAAAATCAATACGGACCTGAATTTAAGCACCCAAAAAAGGCAGTAAAGTGAAGTTAATGGGGAAAAGGACTGAAAAATGCTGGGAATAACAGTCTAGGTATTGGTAGTAAAAATACAAAATGGAGACATCAAGAGGACAGCGCCTCGTGTAATATTATTAGGCCAAATAAAATAAAGCAAACAAGGTTGGTAACATTCCCCCTAAAGAAACATGCTCACCTTAAAGGAGATGGTAGCCGCCCTTCAGCTTTTCCAGCGTGGCTTTCATAGTAGAATTAGACATTGGAGGAGTTGTGGGTGCGGTTAAAAAACGTAAAATAGCTTGTGCGGCACTACTAGGATTAGCGCCATACCAGCTATTTTAAGGTTAAAAATCCTGCAACGGATATATCCACCATGGAGCTATGAAGGGTGCATACAGAGATGGGCTTTACTGCATATCGCTGCAAAGACCCATCGCTATCACCCGCGGTGGGTGCTTGCACCAATTGCGGGTGTTAACCTCTTCTTTGCCGCCGGTGGCACTTAAAACGTGGTGGTGCATGGGCGCCACCATGTTTCCTCCGATCATCGTTCCCTCGGGGGCGACGATCAGTTGCCTTGAAAGCCTCAGATCTTCGTCAGACCCGAGGCTGCATGGTTTCTGTAGATTCGTTACAATGAGCCAGTGGCTCATTGTAATGAATCACATGCAAAAACGCCATTGTACTGCAATACAGTAAAAAAAAATGACCCCTCCCCCAGCTCCGTGCACCAAATATGAAAAAGTTATTAGCTTCAGAAGATGGCAAATTTTTTTTTTTCCTTTTTCGTACACATTCGTTTAATTTTTGAAAAATGCTTTAAAACGCCATAAAACCTGTAAATTTGGTATCAACGCGATCGCACCGAACCAAAGAATAAAGCAGACGTGTTATTTGGAGCGCAGAGTGAAAGTCGTAAAAACTGAGCCCACAAGAACGTGACGCACATGCGGTTTTTTTTTTTGTCAATTTTTTCACATTTGGAATTTTTTTCCTGCTTCCCACTACATGGCAGGGAATAAATAATAACATCACTGAGAAGTAAAATTAGTTACGCACAAAATAAGCCCTCACACAGCTCTGTACACGGAAACATGAAAAAGTTATGAATTTTTGAAGGAGGAGAGCGAGAAATGAGCGGAAAATACCCTGCGTCTTTATGGGGTTAACCGCACCCACAAGACCACCTAGGGAAAAGTAATTTGAAAAAAATAACATAAAAAAATTGCGCTCTGCGCATTTACACTCAGTTACATAGAGAATTAAAGAAGTAATGGAAAAACTACACGCCCCCTTCCTCTCTCAGCGCTTAAACTTTGGTGCCACAAAACTTTTTAAACTCAGGTAAGGCTATATTCACACAGACGTTGCCGTAGTACGGCGGGCACACGTCGGCGCATGAAGAGAGGAGGAGGGGATGAGCGCCCCTCTCCATTGTGATGGTATGGCGGCAGTGTGCAGCACTGTACCGCTCCCGCAGGGCGCCATGCGTCCATTGCTATGTATGGGGGACGTATATACATCCCCCATATGTGTGTGTGATTATAGCCTAATACAGTATTACATTCTCTACCAACTTCACACCCTGAAACAGCCAAGTCACACGGGATCCATTCCTGGTGCATCTTTATGAATGTGGGGATGTCCACGTTGGCAGTGAATCCTCTTGTCATTGATGACACCACCAGGGCGCGGCTTATCCGCCAGGGGTGTGTGGCAGGGGTGCCTGCTATCACCCCTGCTATTCGTCTCTGTACGAGGACAACTTGTTACTTTATTTAGACGATGTATTCGTTCTCCAGGTGAAGCGATGGATTGTAGGGATGGCAAACCCTACCAATAACCTTTGTCTTCACCCTGTAACCTGCACCCATATTCTACCATTTATGGACAGGGAACCTTAAAATGTTTTGGGTAATGTGCAGAGGCCACAGAATTTTATTTAACAGGAACAGAAATTAATAAATAACAGTTATAAAGCCGGTAAGCCCATCCGAGTAAGTTCCACCCGAATGGATGCCGTCATGTGGGCAACTTCCAATCACCTTTGCGCCTGTTTAAACTCTGCCCAAAGAAGCCTCCTAACTCCTAGCACTGGCTGAGACCCCCCCCCCCACATGGGCCAAGACAATGGCCCTCGAAACCAAGAAGGAAAATGTCCAACCCTATAGGGTTTAGATGGACTCCGTCCCCAATCAAAAGATGGCGCCTTCCAAATCTACATGGCAAAAAAACGCTCCGCCCAGAGAAACCACCTGCTTGGAAATCCTGATGTTGAGGATTTTCGTGCTCTTTCAATTGCATCGTGATCCCTAGCCCCTCTCCAACGACAGCTGGGAATAATTTCAGACCTTGCAAGTGAATTATAGAATGTTGGAAATCTGGAGAAGCTCACCTACTCTAACTCGTCCGAGATCATTAGCCCCTGTGTTGATGATAATAAGTACTCGATCCTGCTGGCTTCTGCCGATCTGAACTATTCCAGACAGGACCTGAGACCAGAGCATTCGGCCCACACCACGCCAGGACGGACTGCCGCTCTCTGTAACGCCCAATGAATAAAAGGATTGGTCGACTGTCCACACATGCGTACAAGGCCCTAGAAGATTAACAAGTAAAATAACTATGGA
Organism: Engystomops pustulosus; assembly: GCA_019512145.1. Classification (NCBI taxonomy): domain Eukaryota; kingdom Metazoa; phylum Chordata; class Amphibia; order Anura; family Leptodactylidae; genus Engystomops; species Engystomops pustulosus. The sequence goes on from WNYA01001645.1 coordinate 14,827, forward strand.
AAACGAGGAAATCAAATCAGTGAAAACTAAAATAAAGGCTTAAGGTCCGAGCGAATGTAGGACTTAAAGCAGTCCTTTTGAACCCCCCTCCCCCTCGCCTCTCACCCAGTCCTGCAGCATTAACTTGCCCTCACAGTCACTATCACTCCCCCCCAAGTGGACCATCAGCAGCAGGGGCTCCATGTCGCACAACTGGTTGCAACTGAGCTCCGGTAATGGATCCTGGCAGCCAAGAGCATCAGGAGCAGCTTCATCGGAGCACCTGAAATGTAAGTGAGCCTTACAGCAAGTCAGAAGGACGCTACACCATGGCTCCAGTGGCACCTTAAGTGCCGGTACTTGGCAAAAGGGGAGCTGCGGACAGTGCGTCTTCTGCCAAACTAATACCAGCAGCAGCGCCCCACTAGCTCACCACAACACTCCGCCGCACCGGCTCCCCTCGTGCAATATCCCCTACACATGTCTGTCTAGTCCCCGTGTCTATGTGTTATTGTGACCGGTAGAATTTTTTTGTACCGTAATTGCTTCCCCAAATATAATGTGACCTGTATTGTGCTGTATCGCAATGTCCTGTAACTATGTAAGAGCCACATCTGACCATGGGTAGTGCAATTAAGCTCCACTAATACATAGAGGCTGGTGGTGATGCTACGTGGACAGCCACGTGTCTGCTACAGCAGCAGTTGCAGACACTAGTCAGTATCACATCCAATCTCCGTATAACAACAAAGTTGCAGTAATGGCCGCCTCCAGAGTCAAGTGCTGGAGAGTATGAGCTCTTTATTATTATTATACCACACAAAACCATACATCTAAAATACTGACAACACCTTTAAGGAGTAAAGGGGCCGCAGGACCCCTACGGTATTTGGTTTATATAATCTTCTGTATTAGACAGGGCATCACATATGTTGGGGCGGAACTTCTCTTGTCACCCAAGATATGACTTTTATGACCGAATGACGAAGCAGCTATAGAAGTAACGAAATTTTATTGCCATATAAGACACTAAAATAACATTTCATGAATTTATAAAAAGAAAAAAAGTATTTCATATATATTACAAAAAACAGGCATCATAACCTTCAGCCACTTTCTTAAATCTCAGCAGTTATGGGTCGTCGTGGGGCTGGCCTTGCCAACAGAGCCCGAATGTCATTTCATCGCCCCCCCCCCCAAAAAAAAAGAACAAAAATAATCTGTGACCCAAAAAGTTAAAGAGTTTGTCCCTAGGTCAGTGATGGCGAACCTTTTGGAGATTAGGTCCCCAAACTACAACCATAAGCCACATATTTGTCACAAAGTTCCAATTTAAAGTGGCTTATTGCTCCCTGCTCCGGCACAGGTTTCAAACGTATTGGTGTCCCGAGGACAACAATACAATAGAAAGAAGGAGATATTTGGATTATCATTGTAGCTTCCCTTTAAGGTCCACTTAAAGGGGTATTCCCACTATGGAAAATTAATGTTATTGTTTGTATGATGAAAAATGGTACAATTTTCCAATATACTTTCTGTATCAATTTGTCATGGTTTTCTAGATCTCTGCTTGCTGAAATCCTAGAGAAAGCTTTATTTGCTTCCAGTGCACAGGAATCTGACCTTGGTCGCACAGGCGCGCGGCTCGCTATAGCGCACAGGCGCGCGGCTCGCTATAGCGCACAGGCGCGCGGCTCGCTATAGCGCACAGGCGCGCGGCTCGCTATAGCGCACAGGCGCGCGGCTCGCTATAGCGCACAGGCGCGCGGCTCGCTATAGCGCACAGCTCTGATTACTCTGATACTAATGAGCCGAGCACCTGAGTGACCCTGGTCAGATTTCTGTCCACTTGAAGTAAACATAGAAGCTTCTTATTAGAATGACAGCAAGCAGAGATCTGGAAAACCATGAGGAATTGATACAGAAAATATATTGGAAAATTGTACCATTCTTCATCATACAAACATTAATATTAATTTTCTGAAGTGGGAATACCCCTTTAACAACATGAATCACAGGCCCAGAGAAGGGGCTTCAATAATAATCCATCTCTGTCCACACCTACTCATCTCGCACTTCAAGTCACTTTAAAATAACGCTGAACGTGGCACAGGCTGCCCGTGACTGCAGGAGGAGGTCTTGAGTCCTGAATGGCTGGGTAATGGACTGGGTGCCCAAAAGATTGGGATCTGAGTGCCACCTATGGCACCCAAGCAATAGGGCAGTGGTGGAGAACCTAAGTGACCTGTAAGGGTCTGCAGAGAACAGATCACAAGAATTGGCACCGCACGATCTCCCCCACCCCCCAATGATCTTATCCTGCAGGGCATAACTTATAACTTGGAACAACCCCTTTAAGCAACGTTAAGAATTACAACTTTTCTTTTTATAACAAATTAACTTGTGCAATTAATAAATACAATTGATCTTGTAAACAAAATGAAAAAACAAAAAAAACACAGCAACGTTATCAGCTAGGGCTCCGAAAACGTGGCATGAGGTCAGTGGTCATGCCCTTACAGGGTTACAGGTTAGCCCCATCATGTTGGGAGGTCACCGGCGCCCCCTGGTGGAGAGAGGTCACGTCCTGGCACATCACCAGTCAGGATCATAAATCTTTCATTGGTCAAGGTTTGGGACCACTTCTGACAAAAACACATTTTTTCTTCAGCCATTTTTTTTTTTTGAAAAATCCCAAAAAATTTTAAAAACCTGTTTAGAAATTATATCTATACATTTATTTTTTAGTTACAAAATATATATGCATATATTGAAAAATTTTTTATCAAAATGGACCACCAAGTTTTGTTGTTTTTGAAAGGATCTGTCAGAAGGTGCGACCATACAAAGCCGGAGAGATGTGTCATCGTACCCGTGTGGTTTAAAAAGAAGCAAAGCTATGACATATGGATTTCTATTCCAGGATTGTAGCTGGATTTGGAGCACTAAAGGAATCTCCTTGTTGATGGCCTCTGCATTCACACTCTTTGTATGGTCACACCTGCCAACAGATCCCTTAATTCATCATTTACAGAAAGTCATGTCCATGTTATAGGCATCTAGACATGTGGTCAAGAGTTTCTTCATGTGGTGGATTCTCCCATCATGCACTTCCAACACCTCTGTTCCCATTTGCCAACTCCAAAACATCTTTCATAATTTCCTGTAGAAATCCTTGGTTACTCGTCTCGTAGACGGCACACAGGAGCTGGCGTTTCCTCTCCCTGCTGCACACAGTCAGACGCCTGAGGGTGGCGGTTTTCACGGCGGCTTTGCGGATGTCCTGCTGGATCCGGTGAATGTTATGATTGTGGTGCAAACCTGCTAATCGTATCCTGGCCTTCACGCTGTCCTTAATGAAGTCCCCTCTCTTTGGGCGGTACTTGGAAATGGCGCTGTGGAACAGTTCTAGGTCACTTGGGTGACAGAAGGTGAAGAGGTGCTTCAAGTCCTCCTGTAACTTGGGATTGAGCACGATTTCTCGGAGCGAGTTGTGGGCAGCACTTCCCCAGGGGAGCCATTTCCTTCTCCGATTATATTCTTGGATAGAGTCGTGCTCACAGCGGTGGTATAGTTTGTTCCCGGACCACGAGTGCTCATTTGCCGTGTGGTTTAGCACAGAGTTCCACTTTTCGAGAAGAAGTTCTGGATTGTTATCACAGGTGCTGGCAGCCCACCACAGGTGGTCCCTGACCGTGCCCACCCACGCACTGAGGTCATCACAGTATTTTCTTCTGCTCGCAGAAAGGATCTTGGCCCCGATAGACCTGGCGACGTGCCAAACGTCAAACTGATGGATCACAGTCTTAAAATCACTTTTGACCATCTTCCGGATGCCGATGCAGTTGTCGGTACATACAATTTTGATCCCAACTTTTTTTTTAAGCTTTTCCAAGGATTTCTGGAAAGTTTCTTGTTCCAAGTCTGCCGGTGTAAGTCCTGGTCGCATTTGCTCAACGCGGAAGTTTAAAATTTTCTTTGTCGATGCATCCATCAACGTGTACAGACCGTATCTTGTGCCGCACCCTGGCCCATCACACTGCCCGTCACCAACGACACAGACCGAAGAGTTGCCCAAAAGCGAAAAGTTTTCTTCCTGCTCCTTCTTCCAATGGTGTTGCACAGTTGGGAATAGGTAATTTCGTTGATATTTGTGATAGGTAGATTTTCTTATGCAATCGAGACCCATATGGTAGAATAAATTGTGCACTTGCCTAAAGGTGGTGCCGCTGAAGAGCATGGATGCCGAGAGAGCCAGATTGCCTATTGGTATGCTGCCGTGCTTGGGTTGGCTTTCCCACAGATGCGTGCGGTGGTTGTCGGCACAGGTGACATAGACACTAACAAAGGTTCCTACTCTCTTCTTGAAGATCTTGGCGATGGGCTTCCCACATGGGCCGGGACCTTTGCAGGTCACCATTGAGATCAAGGCATCCAGACACGATTCAGAAACTATAAATTTTCTTTCAGCCATTAAGTTTCGATCCACGACTTCTGTGTTCACCGCGATGTCTTGTTTCTGGTTGGATTTTTTGTGGTGGGCTTCGTCATTCTCATCAATGGTGGAAGATTTCACAGAATCGGAGGCTTGGGATATGGCCTTCAGAGCATTTTGGGATCCAGAGACTTGTTTCTTTTCCACATTAATCTGTGCATTGACTCCTTTTCCAGTAGGTGAGGACAGTAGAGCCGTGGGTGACCGGGTGGTGGGCAACACTTTTGCAGCTGATGCGTTCACGTTATTATTGGCGTTTGAAGCTTTGCCACCATCACCTGTTCTTAGCTTAGATTTGCTTTTGAGTAAGGGAAAATTGCACTGAGTTTTTTTGCGATAGGTTTTTACTTTATGTTCTACGGCCACGGCTCTGCTGTTCATTTTAGGGTCTGTGTTTGTGGACCGGTCCCACTTTACAATGACAGATTCTGTGTTAACTCCAACAGACACCACCCTGGGTATGCGCAGGGCCTGTTGTCCGCAATGCTCACAGAACCCGAGTGGCACCAGGTGACCGTCTCTGTCCACCTTCCGCCTTTTTCTAGCAGGAATTTTCCCATTCACTCCTAAACTGCCAGCCGGAAAATCCGGATGATGAAAAATGGTGGGGATGGCATCTTTCCGCAGAATTTTGCGCCATCCATCTAAATGGGTGTAACATTCAGGAGCAAAATGTTTGGAGCATAATCGGTAGCTGTCCGTTTTCTTCCCCTCATAAACCTTATTCACAAAGTCCTCCAAATCTCCAAAATCTTGTCCTGTCTGGACGAGCCACGCCCGGATCATGTTCTTGTCTTTTGGAAACACGTGAACAATGACTCCATGCTCCTTCTGCCGTCCTCCGGACGGACAGCCATTCACAATGCAGACGGGCATCCTGCAAAGACATTACAAGTGGTCAGTACAAGCCCCCCCCAACACAAGGGTAACAATTACATTTTACTTCAAAAAGAGGAACTCCAATAATTGTTTTTCTTTCTGCAAATCAAAAGCTCTTGTGATTTACGACAACTTTGCCCATTTCTTTCATTTCCCATGTCCAGCAGTTTCTTTGCTATCCTCCTCAGTAAACCCTGTCCCTGCAGTAGTGGTCTACCCTGGCTGCGCTGCTTATCCCCGAGAGGGGAGGGGCTACTGCTCCCTGCTCACAAAGGAGGGTGGGGGATGTCCTGTGATCATGCTCAACCTGTGCAGCCTCCACTTCCACCTTCTGCTGTCAGGACACAATCTACACAGCAGGGTAGCTGTAAGCTCTCAGTGATTACACAGCACATACTGTAAACTTGTAACATGTAACAATTTTAATGCCGGCTTCGACTACTTATTCCATTCGAGACCCCCCCCCCCCTCCCCCAGATATATGCATCAGTCATATCTACCTGGTCTATTGCAGGACCCAAGATCAGCAGGTAGGAGAGGTCCAGAAACAAGACCTGCAAAGAAAAGAGAAAATCCATCAAGAAGAACCCTGTGGCACCTAGAAGCTCCTGCTGGGCCTGAGCTGTAAGTCACAGGCGGCCACTGCGTTCTGATAAGTGAGAGGCCAAGACAGCCGCACATTGGGGTCTCACTGCACAAAGAATAAAGGGAACACTCAAGTAACACATGCAACCCCCCCCCCCCCCCCCAAATAATCATCAATAGAAATCAAATATATTAACCAATGGAGGCCTGGATTTGGAGTAGCCCAAAAATGTAAAGTGGAAAAACACTATAGGCTGATCTAACTTTGTTGTGATGTACTCAAAACAAAACAAAATGAGGCTCAGTATTATGCGCGGCTTCCACGTGCCTGTATGACCTTCCTGCAATGCCTCAGCATGCTCCTGATGAGGCTCAGCATTGTGTGATCTCCACGTGTCTGTATGAACTCCCTACAACACCTGGGCATGCTCCTGATGAGGCTCAGCATTGGTGGTTGCCTCAACGTGCCTGTATGACCTCCCTACACACCTGCGCATGCTCCTGATGAGGCTCAGTATTGTGTGTGGCCTCCACGTGTGTATGACCCCCTAACACCTGGGCATGCTCCTGATGAGCTCAGTAGTTTGTGTGGCCTCCCACCATGCTGTTATGACACTCCCTACAACACCTCGGTCAGTGCCTCCTGATGAGGCTCATATTGTGGTGGCCTACCACGTGCCTGTATGACACTTCCTGCATGCCCTCAGCATGCTCCTGAGGAGGTTCAGTATGTGGTGTGGCTCCACGTGTCTCGTATGAACTCCCTACAACACGCCTGGGCAGGCTCCTGATGAGGCTCGTATTGGTGTGGCTTCCACCATGCCTGTTATGACCTCCCTAACACACTGGGCATGCTCCTGATGAGCTCATAGTGTGTTGTGCTGTCCCCACGTTGCCTGTGGACCTCCGCTACAACACCTGGATGTCCTCCTGATGAGGCTCAGTTTGTGTGTTCCTCCACATGCACTGTAGACACTCCCTACAAACAGGCCTCGCTAGCTCCTGATGCAGGCTCAGTACTTGTGTGTTTGCCTCCAATGCCTGTATGACTGTCCTACAACACCTGGCAATGCTCCTGAGTGAGGCCAGTTTGTGGTGTTGCCTCCACGTGCCTGTATGACCTCCCTACAACACCTGGGCATGCTCCTGATGAGGCTCAGTATTGTGTGTGGCCTCCATGTGCCTGTATGACACTCCATGTACCTAATGGGTGTCACATGGGGGGCTGTGCAGTCCTCCAAACAAATGCCACCCCACAACATTACTGACCCACTACCAAACTGGTCATGCTGAAGGATGTTGCAGGCAGTAGATCGCTCTCCACGTCGTCTCCAGACTTTGTCACGTCTGTCACATGTGCTCAGTGTGAACCTGCTTTCATCTGTGAAGAGCACAGGACGCCAGTGGTGAATTAGCCAATCCTGGTGTTCTCTGGCAAATGCCAAGGACGCCGCAGTCCCCTCCCCCTGTCCAAGCAAAGCACAGGACGCCGTGGTCCCCTCCCCCTGTCTATATCTATATATATATATATAATATTATATATATAAAACACACAGGACACAGCAGCAGTCTCATCTCGTGATAGATTACATTTATATACAATATAACACAAGGACAGCACAGTCTCCATCCGTAGTATATACATTATCACATATATGACCACAATGGACAAGCACCGTCTCCTCCTCGTGTAATATACTCTTAACATATATACACACAGGACCAGCACAGTCCTCCTCCGTGTGATTACATTAACACATTATACACAACGACAGCACCGCTCTCCTCGTGTATTACATTATACACATTATTAACACACAGGACAGCACGTCTCCTCCCCTGTAATCACATTATACAATAGTATACACACAGGACAGCTCCAGTCTCCGCTCGTGTATACCATTATACACATATAGACACACACATATGACAGCAACAGTTCCTCCTCCCTGTTATACATTATACACCATATATACACACAATTGACGCACAGTTCCTCCCCTGTATATACAATACACATATATACAACCACATATGTCAGCACCGTCTCCTCTCCTGTATAACTATCACCATATATACAAACCACGGACAGCACAGGTCTCCTCCTCCTGTTATAATATACACATATATACACACACAGAACAGCCAGTCCCTCTCCTGGTATATATACATTATACAACAACACATCTCTCCTCGTAGATACATTATACATTCACCACAGGCAGCACACGTGCTCCTCCGCCTGTAATATCTTATACACTATCTACACACACAGGACAGCACAGTTCTCCTCCTGTATATCATTTACACATATATACACACACAGGACCAGCACAGTTATCCTCTCCTGTATTTACATTATAACCAATATCTACACAACAGGACAGCACAGTCCCTCCTCCTGTAGTAACATTATAACATATATACACACACAGGAAGCACAGTCTCCTCCTGTCTATACATTTACAACATATATACACACAGGACAGCACAGTCTCTCCTCCGTATATCATATACACATATATACACACACAGGACAGCACAGTCTCCTCCTCCTGTATACATTATACACATATATACACACAACAGGACCAGCAACAGTCCCTCCTCTCCGTATATTCACATTATAACACCTATATATACACACAGGACAGCACAGTCTCCTCCCCTGTATATACATTATACACAGTTATACACACAGGACAGCACAGTCTCCTCTCTGTATATACATTATACACATATATACACACACGGACAGCACAGTCTCCTCCTCCTGTATATACAGTATACACATAATACACACACAGGACAGCACAGTCTCCTCCTCCTGTATATACATTATACACATATATACACACAGGACAGCACAGTCTCCTCCTCCTGTATATACATTATACACATATATACACACAGGACAGCACAGGCTCTCCTCCTGTATATACATTATTATACACATATTTATACATATACACACAAGGACACACAGTCTCCTCCTCCTGATTACATTATAAACATATATAACACACAGGAAGCACAGTCTCCTCTCCTGTATATAACACATATATACACACACAGGACAGCACAGTCTCCTCCTCTGTATATACATTATAACACATATAACACACCACAGGACAGCACAGTCTCCTCGTCGTGTATATACATTATACACATATATACACACACATATGACAGCACAGTCTCCTCCTCCTGTATATACATTATACACATATATACACACAGGACAGCACAGTCTCCTCCTCCTGTATACTTATACAATATATACACAACAGGACAGCACAGTTCCTCCTCCTGATATACATTATACACATATATACCCACACAGGACAGCACAGTCTCTCCTCCCTGTATATACATTATACACATTATACACACACAGACAGCACAGTCTCCTCCTCCTGATTACATTATCACATATATACACACACAGGACAGCACAGTCTCCTCCTCCTGTATATACATTATACACATATATACACACAGGACAGCACAGTCTCCTCCCCTGTATATACATTATACAAATATATACACACAGGACAGCACAGTCTCCTCCCCCTGTATATACATTATACACATATATACACACAGGACAGCACAGTCTCCTCCTACATGTATATACATTATACACATATATACACACACTGACAGCACAGTCTCTCCTCCTGAGATACATTATTACACATATAACCACACAGGGACAGCACAGTCCCTCCTCCTGTTATACATTATACACATATATACACACAGGACAGCACAGTCTCATCCTCCGTATATACATTATACACATATATACACAACACAGGACAGCACCGTCTCTCCTCCTGTATATACATTATACACATATATACACACACAGGAGCACAGCTCTCCTATATACTATACACTACCACCGGAAGGCTACTCTTACAACTATACACATATAACACACACAGACAGCACACGTCTTTCCTCCTCATGATAATACAATTATACAAATACAACACACAGGACAGCACAGTCATCCTCCTCCTGTATAACATTATACACAGTAATACACACACAGGACAGCCAGTTCTCCTCTCTGTATATTACATATTACCAAATATATACCACAACAGGACAGCACAGTCTCCTCATCTGTAATACATCTATACACATATAACAAACACAAGGTACCAGCACAGTCTCTCCTCCTGTATATAATTATACACATATCATACACACCAGGAAGCCAGTCTCCTCCCTCCTGTAATACATTATACACATATATACACACACAGAGCAGCACAGTCTCCTCTCCTGTATATAATTATACACATATTAACACACCCAGGAAGCACCAGTCCCTTCCTCCTGTATATAACATATTACAAATATATACACACAAGGACAGCACGTATCCTCCTTCTTGTATAACATTTACACATCATAACACACACAGGACAGCACAGTCTCCCCGTCCTGTAATACATATACACATATATACACACAGGACAAGCAACAGCTCCCCTCTTCGTATATTACATTAACACCATATATACACACAACAGACAGCCAGTCTCCTCCTCATGTATATACTTATACACACTACATACTAAAACCACAGGACAGCACAGTCTCTTACATCCTGTTATAATTATACACATATACATCACACAGGACAGCACAGTCTCTCAACTCCTTGTATATACATTATACACATAATATACACACAGGACGCACAGTTATCTACTTATAACATGCATTTTACTACACATATACACACCACAGGGACGCACGTTCCTCCTCCTGTAATAAATATTACACATATATACACACACAGGACAGACAGTCTCCTCCTCTGTAATACATTATACACATTATACACACACAGGACAGCACGTCTCCTCCTCCTGTATATTACATTATACACATATATACACAACAACAGGACAGCACAGTCTCCCCTCCTGGATTATAACTATAACACATATATACACCACACAGGACCGCACAGTTCTCCCTCACTAGTATATACATTATACCACATATAACTACACACCGGAGCACAGTCTCCTCCTCCTGTATAGACATTATACACCATATATACACACACAGGACAGCACAGTCTCCTCCTCCTTGTAGATACATATACACATATATACACACACAGGACAGCCACAGTATCTCCTCCTCGTATATATCATTATAAATATATACACCACACAGGACAGCACGTCTCCTCCTCCGTATAACATTACACTATATACACAAAGGACAAGCACAGTCTCCTCCTCCTGGATATACCTTAACAACAATATACTACACACAGGACAGCACCGTCTCCCTCTCCTGTATTAAATTATAGACATCCATAATACACACACAGGACAGCACCGTCTCCTCCTCCGTTATATTATACACATATATACCCACAGGACAGCACAGTCTCTCCTCTGTATATACAGTATACACCATTATACACACAGGACAGCACACGTCTCTCCTCTGTGATATACATTATACAACTATATACTACCACACAGGACAGCACAGTCTCCTCCTTGTATACATTAACACATATATACACACACAGGACAGCACAGTCTCCTCCCTCCTGATAATACATATACACAATATTAACACACACAGGACAGCACATCTCCTCTCCTGTATAACCGTATACACAGATATACAACACAGGACGCACAGTTCATCCTCCTCTAGATTATATTATACACTCTATATATACACACACAGGACAGCACAGTCTCCTCCTCTGTATTCGACATTATACAAATCTATACACATCACAGGGACAGCCACAGTCTCTCCTCTGTATATATTTTTTTTTTTTTCATATAACACTATATACACACCACAGGACAGCCACAGTCTCCTACCTCTGCTTATACATTATACACTATATCCCCACAAGTTCCTGTATAGACAAACATTAAAACAGGACAGCACAGTCTGCCTCCTCCGTATATTTACCATTATACCTAATATACACTAACACAGACAAGCACGTATCTCCTCCTGTATACTAACATTATACACATTATACACACACGCAGCACAGTCTCTCCACTGTATATCACATAGTACAATATATACCAACACACAGGACAGCACAGTATCCTCCTCCTGTATATTACATTATACACATATATACCACAGCAGGACAGACACAGTCTCCTCATCCTGTGCATACATTATATATACACATATATACACCCACAGACAAGCCACAGTATCTCTCCTGTATATACATTATCAACTATCCCGCATCTACTTCGTATATACATAATAAACCAAGGACGCACAGTATCGCCTCCTGGTATATACAGATATAACATATTACACACACAGGACAGACGTCTCCTCCTCTGGTATATACATAGACACATATAACACACACGACAGCACAGTCTCCTCGCCTGTATATACACTTTACATAGATCAACACACAGGACGCACAGTCTCCTCCTCCGTATAACATTATACACATCTATACACACACAGGACAGCACAGTCTTCCTCCTGTTACATTTACATATGATACACACGGACAGCACAGCTTCCTACTCCTGTATATACATTATAAAATATATACCAACAGGACAGCACGTCTCCTCCTTCGTATATCCATTTACAATATATACACACACAGGGACAGCACGTCTCCTCGACTGTATATACATATACACATATATACACACAGGGACCAGCGACAGTCTCCTCCTCCTCTGTATAACATATACACATATATCCACCACACAGGACAGCCACAGTCTCCTCCTCCTGTATATTACATTATACACTATATACCACACACAGGACAGCACAGTCTCCTCCCCTGATATACATTATACACAGTATACTACACACGGGACAGACAGTCTCCCTCCTGTATTACATATACACAATTACCACAACACAGGACAGCACAGTTTCCTCCTCCTGTCGATTACATTATCCACATTATAACACACAGGAAAGCACGTCTCTCCTGTAGATACATTTAATACATATATACACACAGACGCACAGTCTCCTCCCTGTATTACATTATACACATATATACACACAGGGACAGCACCAGTTCTCACTCCTTCACATTAAATATACACACACAGGGCAGCACAGTTTCCCCTGTATATAATTATTAACACTATATGAACAACCAAGTGACAGGCACAGTCTCCTCTCCTTGTATATACATATACAACATTACACAAGGACAGCACAGTCTCCTCCTCCTGTATATAACATTCCATAATACACACAGACAAGCCACCGTCTCCTCCTCCTGTATATACATTTACATATATACAACCCACAGGACAGCACGTACCCTCCATAGCCTGATATGACTGCATACCAGCATATATATCACTTACCATGGGAAGCTGCGTTTTAGCCGCTTCCTCTTACTGTTTACTATACTACACTGCAGAGTATCACACACGCAACGAGGAGCCGCTCCTCCTTACTATACCTGTACGAGTCATATACCGGACGAGTTCTCCTCCATGATATTTGGCTTCGGGTCGGAGAAGTCGGGACGAGGGTTTTACTATCAAAGGACACATTCTCTCTGATTATAGAAATACACAGGAAAGAAGTCTCCCTGATATACAATCAATTACACCAAGCCAGGGTCCTGAATAATTATATACCAAAACATCCCCCGATACCACAGCACCACCATCCCTGACATTAATATAAAAGACGCACGTCTCGTAATTATCGTAGATAACACCAGGACTCCTAGCCTATGGTCGCCGCCCGCGAGGTCATGACTCATTCTATTATATACACAGGTAACCACGTTCATCTCCACCTTATAGGTAGATGCAAATAGCTCCACACGCTGTAGCATCACATCCAATAACTTGATGTGTGCCACAGAAGGTCACTGGGACAACTCCTCGCACGTGTATCTTCTACCTGTCAAACTGTTCTCTCACTCAATTCCTACCATCTACTGTGGCTTTTACCCTCTGGAGTAGCGAGGTGCGGCATCCGTGAAGTCCGGCATCTCCGCTGCCAGATATTTGTGGTCCGTCGAGTCGGAAAGGCCCGTATATTTGTGAGACCAACTCCACGGTGCAAAAACTCCATACACGCCCGCATGAATGTGACTCTTCTCACCTAGTGTGGCCGCGCAGGTCCCGTGACTCTCTATAAAATGGAAACCTTTAGTCCTCACCCTCCCTCATGGTTACGATGGCGCCTTGACTGTCCACATCACTCAAACTGGGTCTGATTCCATCCCCAATGGGAGTACAATGCCTCCATCCTCCACCTCACTCAGTACCTCCTATGTGGACCTCTCCTCATACTGGTGGCTACTTCCTCATCACTCATCATACTGGGAATCATGTCCTCCTACAACTGTGGCCTCACTGTCCCTCCATCCTCCCTCGTACGGTGGCTCTGTACCTCACTGTGCCTCCTCATACTCACTTGACCCACTCCATGCTCCTTATAATGTGAGCCATCACTGTCCTACACACTCCCTAAACTGTGGCTCTGTTCCTCCACCCTTCAGATTGATCCTGTCCCCTCCTCCTCATACGGGCCTCCTGTCACCTCATACTGGGCTCGCCTTCCTCCATCCCGCCCTATACTGTGGCCTCCTGTCTCTTCCCACTCTCCACATCCTTACTGTGCTCTTCCTCAGTGTGACCTCCAGTCCTCCCTCATACTGTGACCTCCGTCCTCCACCTCCCTCATCATACTGTGGCCTCTGTCCTCATTCCTCAAACTGTCGCCTCTGTCCTCCATCCTCTCATACTGTGGCTCCTGTCTCCATCATCCCTCATACGGTGACCGCCTGTCCTCCAATTCCTCCTCTACTGTGGACCTCTGTCCTCCTCCTCCTATACTGTGGACCTCCTGTCCTCCATACTCTCATACTAGTCTGTCTCATCCTCAATGTGGCCTATGATCAATCCATATAATAATCTTGGACCTCCTGTCGTCCTCCAATTGCGCCTTACTCCATACAACCTCTCTGGCCTCCTGTCTCCATCCCCCTCATAGTGACAGCTGTCCTCCCCTCATACATGTGGCCTCCTGTCTCCCATCCCCTCATATGTGGACTCTGCTCCATCCTCATCAGGTGGCCTCCGTCGCTCCCGCACTCCATCTATACTGTGAATCCGTCCCATCCTCCCTCATATGTGGCCTATGTCATCCATCCTCCTCTATATACTGTGACTCCAGCCTTCCTGGTCCTCCACTCCTCATTAGCTGGACCTCCTGTCCTCCATTCCTATCGTGGCTCTCCTCATTCCTATATGGGCTCCTGTCTCCTTCCCTCAGTGCCTGTTCCTCAACTTGACCTCCTGTCCTCCATCCTCCTCATACTGTGCCGCATCCACATACTGGTTCCTCCATCCTACCTCATAATGTGACACTCCTGTCCTCCGTCCAATCAACGTGGGCCTTCCTGGCTCATCTTCCCTATACGTTGTGCCCTCGTTCCTCACCTCCCTCATACTGTGGTGTATTCCTCAACTGTAACCGTCCTTCAAATAGTGGATGTGATCCTCCTACGTAGGCTCAGTTCTCACTCCCTCTCATGGCATCCTGTAGTCCACCTCCCCTCTATGCTGGTGCCCTACTGGTTCCTCCATCCTCCATCACACTGTGCGCTCCCGTCTCCTCACTGACGCCACTGTGCCTCCTGAATCCCTACTCCATCATAACTGTGGCCTACCTGTCCTCCATCCTCCTCATACGTGGCTAGAGCATCCCTCATACTGTTCATGCCTCCATACACTCTTGCCTATTGGCATGAATTCCTACTGACATGTCTCCATCCTCCCCAGACGTGGCCTCCTGTCATCATACTCCCTCATACTGTGACCTTCCTGTCATCCACTATATGTGGACTCTGTCTCCATTCCTCCCTATATACTTGGCCTCATGTCCTCCATCTCCCATCTACTGTGGCCTCCATCCTCCCTCATACTGTGGCTCCTGTCATCCATCTATCCTCATACTGTGTCCTACATCTCCCTCAACTGTGACCTCCTGTCCATCCTCCCAACTCCTGTCCTCCTCTCAATACTGTGCCTCCCGTCATCCATCCTTATCTGATTGTTCCTCCTCTCCCTTTGGCCTCTGTCCTCCCATCCTCCTCTAAAGGTGACCTCTGATCCATTCTCCACTCATACTGGTGACCTCCGTCCTCCACCTCCCTAATAACTGTGACTTCCTGTCAACCATCCTCCCTAATACTGTGGCCTCCTGGTCAGCCATCTCCCATCATACTGTGACCTGCCTCTATGTGATGTCCCTCCACCTCCTACTACTGGGCTCCTGTCATCCATCATCCCTCATACTGTGGGCCTCCATCCTCCATCCTCATATGTGGCCACCCCTCTTGGCTCCTCTCCATCCTCCCTCTACTGTGTCCTCAATCCTCCTCATACTGTGACTCCTGTCCTCAACTCTCCCTCATACTGTGGCCTCTGTATCCATCCTCCTCATACTGTGAATACCTCCTGTTCCTACCATCCTCCGCCATACTGGGCCTCCTGCCTCATCCTCCCTCATACTGTGACTCGGTCCTCCTCTCATACTGTGACCCTGTCATCATTATCTCCTCATTACTGTAGCCTCCTGTCCTCGGTGTAGGGATTGCCACCACTGTCTATGGTCTGTATTACGAAACCGCCTCTATCTCGCTAGGTGTAGAGAGCTGCCCCTGTCTATGGTGATGGTAGAACTCCTCTCTCTAGTTGTAGAGGTGCCCCTGTCTATGGTGATGTAGGTTCGAACCTCTCTCCTCAGTGTTAGAGGATGCTCCTTCATACGGTGTGATAGTAGAACCTCCTTCCTCGAGTGTGTAGAGGATGACCCCTGTCTATGGTGATGGTATCAACCTCCACTCCTCTAGGTGTAAGAGGATGCCTAATGTTATGTAGTAGAACCTCCTCTCCTAGGTGTAGAGACTGCCCCCTAGCTATGGTGATGGTAGAACTCCCTCGAAGACCCCCTCTGCATCATGGCAGACCTAGATGTAGGGATGCTCCCATGTCTATGGTGATGGTTGAAGAACCACTCTCTCTAGTGTAGGGATTTGCCCATGTCTATGGTGATGGAGAACCTCACTCCTCGTAGGTGTAGAGGATTGCCCCGCTATGGGAGGTTTAGAACCCCTCTCCTCTAGGTGTAGGAGGATGTCCCCTGTCTATGGTGATGGTAAACCTCATCTCCTTCTAGTGTAGAGGATGTCCCATGTTTTATGGTGAGGGTGAACCCCTCCCTCTAGGTGAGAGGAGTCCCCTGGTTATGGTTGATGGTAGAAACCTCCTCTCCCTCTAGGTAGAGGATGCCTTGTCTATGGTGATGGTGTAGAATCCTCCTTAGGTGGGTGCTCCGTCTGGGTAGTATCCCGGTGTAGAAGGATGCCTCCTGTCTATGGTGAGGTGAACCTCCTACCTCTAGGTGTAGAGGAGTGCCCCCTGTCTATGTGGTGATGGTTAGAACTCCTCTCTCTAGGTGAGAGGATGTCCCGATGCTATTGGTGATGCGTAGAGTGTACCTCTCCTTAGGTGTAGAGCAGTGGGGAGCGAACATGGCACGGGTGCCAGAGGGCGGCACTCCAAGCCCTTTCTGTGGGCACCCAGGGCCCATCCACTTCAGGCACACAGACAGACTCAAAATTTGAACTGCAGTTCCAAGCAACTTGGAAGCCAAAATGCTTGCGTTCAGTCATATTTGATATGCTACTACTAGAGAGATGTACGAGATGACTCTGGGACATCTTCGTGTGGAGGAAAGTAATAGAAAATCTCATTTATTGCTTCTGGGGGAATGATGTTTAGAACAGCGATGACTGAATTTGGTCTCGTAATCTGTGGTTGAGTTGGGACCTCCAAGTGACGTTTAGGTGCCCCAATTCTGTTTGTCGAAGTGGGAACTCTTACGCATATGAAGGATTGCAAACTGCATGTGTGCATGTAGGAACTCCTCTCCTCTATTGTATGTGGATGCTTTCCTCTGCATGGTGACGGTATCTATAGAATGTCTTCTTGACTATGAGCAAGAAGGACTGCTTTAGTTCTATGGTTGCACCTGGTAATGGTGAGAGTGGACCTCCAAGGTCTCGCCAGTGGTGTAGAGGATACTTTCCCCGTCTATGGTGATGGCTTAGAACTACTCATCTTCCTCTAGAGTTGTAGAGGATTGCACCCCGTCTATGGTTGATGGTTAGAGACCTCTTCTCTTTGGTGAGAGGATGCCCCCTGGTTAGGGTGATGGAAGAACCTCATCTCACTCTAGGTGTGTAGACGGATGCCCCGTTCTATGGTGATGGTAGGAACCATTCTCTATAGGGTTAGAGATACTCCCTGTCTATGGTGATGGTAGAAGCCTCTCTCCTCTAGGTTGGTAGAGGATGCACTCCCTTGTCTATGGTGTGATGCGTTAGAGCCTCTTCTCTAGGTGGTAGGGATGACCTGCTCTATGGGATGGTAGAAACCATCCTCTCCTCTAGGTGTAGAGGAATGGCCCCATGTGATGGTGATGGTAGACCTCCTCTCCTCTAGGTTAGAGGATGTCCCCGTCATGGTGTATGGTGTGTTAGAACCTCCTCTCACTCTAGGTGGTGTAGAGGATGGCCCCTGTCTACTGGTGATGGTAGAATGAACATCCTCTCCTCTAGGTGTAGAGATGCCCTTGTCTATGTGCATGGTTTGGTAGAACCTCTCTCATCTTAGGTGTTAGAGGATGCCCCGCGTCATGGTGGGATTGGTTAGTAAACCTGCCTCTCTCATAGGTGTAGGAGGATGTCCCTGTGTAGGTGATAGGTTAGAACATCTTCTCTCCTTACGGTGTAGAGGATTGCACCTCTTGTCTTATGGTGCTGGTAGAACCTCTCTAATAGGTGTAGTAGGAGACCCTCCGTCATATGGTGATGGTAGCCTCTCCTTTCCTCTAGGTATGTAGAGGAGTGCCCCCTGTACTGATGGTGATGGTAGAAACTCCTCGACTTAGGTGTAGTGGATGCCCCATGTCTATGGTGTGGTAGAACCGCCTCTCTCTAGGTGTAGAGGATGCCCCCTTGGTCTATGGTTGATGGTAGTAGGAACTCCTCTTTTAGTTGTAGAGGATGTCCCCTGTCTATGGTGATGTGAACCTCATCTCCTCATTGCCCCAGTGGTGTGCGCTCTTCTCTGCCCCCAGTAGTGTGCGCTCTTCTCTGTCCCCAGTAGTGTGCGCTCTATCTATGCCCCCAGTAATGTGCGCTCTTTTCTTGTCCCAGTAGTGTGCGCTTATTTTCCCCCCCCCCAACCAAGTAGTGTTGTGACCTCTTCCCCCCCTCACAGTAGTGTGCGCTTCTTATCCCCCCCCCCCCCCACAGTAGTGTGAGCTCTTCTCCACACCACAGAGTTAGTGTGCGCCTTCTCCCCCCACAGTAGTATCGCTTCTTCTCCCCCCACAGTAGTGTGCCTCTTCTCCCCCCCACAGTGTGTGCGCTTCTTCTCCCCCCCACAGTCGTGGCGCCTTCTTCTCCCCCCCCCCCCCCCCCCCCCCCCCACCCAACCCCCCCCACCCATACTCCAAACACACACCACCCCCCCCCCAACCCCCCCCCCCCCCACCCACCAACCCACCACACACCCCCCCCCCCCCACAATGTGTGCCTTTCTCTGCCCCCCGTAATCGGGCGCTCTTCTCTGTCCCCGTAGTGTGCGTTCTTCTACCCCCCCCCAACAGTAGTGTGCCCTCTTACCCCCCCACAGTAGCAGTAGTGTTGCGTCATTTCTCCCCCCCCCACCGTATGTGTGCGCTCTTCATCCCCCCCACAGTAGTGTGCACTCTTCTCCCCTCCCCCACAGTTGTGTGTTGAGTTGCTTCTCCCCCCTCCCCCCAATAGTGTGCGCTTCTTCTCCCACCACAGTAGGGTTGCGCTCTCTCCCCCCCCACCGTAGTGTGCGTCTTCTCCCCCCACAGTATGTGTGCGCTCTTTTTCCCCCCACATTAGAGTAGTGTGCGCTCTCCCCCCCCACATTGGTTGCGCTCTTCTCCCCCCCACCAGTAGCTGTGCGCCTTCTTCCCCCACCACAGTAGGTGCCCTCTTCTCCCCCCACCGTTTTTGTTTTTTAGTGTGCGCTCTTCTCCCACACAGTAGTGTGCGCTCTTCCCCAATAGTGTTCGCTCTTCTCCCCCACAGTAGTGTGCGTCTTCCCCCCAACAGTAGTGTGCGTCCTACCCCCCCCCCACAGAGTACTGTGCGCTCTATCCCCCCCACAGTAGTGTGCGCTCTTCTCCCCCACAGTAGTGTGCCGCTCTTATCCCCCCAACAGACAAGTGTGCACTTCCCCCCCCCCCAGTAGTGTGCACTCTTCTCCCCCCCCAGTAGTGTGCGCTCTTTATCCCCACCCCCACATTAGTGTGCGCTTATTCTCCCCCCACAGTAGGTTGCGCTCTTATCCCCCCACAATAGTGTGCCATTCTCTGCCCCAGTAATGGGCGCTCTCTCTGTCCCCAGTAAGTGTGCGATCTGTCTCCCCCCCCCCACAGTAGTGTGCCCTCTCCCCCACCCACATTAGTGGCGCTCTTCTCCCCCCCCCCACATAGTGTGCGCTTCTTCTCCCCCCACAGGTAGGTGTGCACTCTTCTACCCCTCCCCACAGAGTGTGCGTTCTTTCCCCCCCTACCCCCACAATAGTGTGCGCCTCTTTCCCCCCCACAGTAGTGTGCGCTTTCTCCCCCCCCCAACAGAGTGTTGCGCTCTTTCCCCCCAACAGTCAGTGTGCGCTCTTTTCCCCCCCAGTAGTGCGTAGTGTGAGCTCTCCCCCCCCACAGTAGTGTGCGCTCTTCTCCCCCCCACAGTAGTGTGCGCTCTTCTCCCCCCCACAGTAGTGTGCGCTCTTCTCCCCCCACAGTAGTGTGCGCTCTTCTCAACCCCCACAGTAGTGGAGCTTCTCCAACCCCCCCACAGTACTGTGCGCTCTCTCCCCCAAGTATCAGTAGTGTGCGCTCTTCTCCCCCCCACAGTAGTGTGCGCTCTTCTCACCCACAATAGTGTGCGTTTCTCACCCCCCACAGTAGTGTGCACTCCCCCACCCACCCACAGTAGTGTGGCTATTATCCCCCCACAGTAGTGTGACGCTCTTCTACCCCCCCCCCCCCCACAGTAGTGTGATTCTTTCCCCCCACAGTACCAGTTAGTGTGCGCTCTTCTCCCCCCCACAATAGTGTGCCCTCTTCTCTGCCCCCAGTAAGTGTTGCGCTCACGCCCCCCCCCCACGTAGTGTTGCGGCTCTTCTCCCCCAATAGTGTGCGCTTTCTTTCCCCCCCCCCCACAGTATGTGCACTCCTCCCCCCCCCACAGTAGTGTTGCGCTCTTCTCCCCCCCAACAGTAGGTGCGTTCTCTTCCCCCCCCCCCCACCGTAGTTGCGCACTCCTCCCCCCCCCCCACGTAGTGTGCGCTTTTCCCCCCACAGAGTGTGCGCTCTTCCTCCCCCCCCCCCACAGTAGTGTGCGCTCTTCTCCCCCCCACAGTAGTGTGCGCTCTTCTCCCCCCCAACATGTGTGCCCTCTTCTTGCCACCAGTACTGGAGCCAGCCCCCCATATTAGCTGAACTATTTTGAAAATTTAATTTTTAGTAAAAATCCGGAATATAGGGATTATGGGCGGGGTCCGCGCAGGTGCAGGGAATAGGAGTAGTATTCCGCGCAGGTGCAGGGAATAGGAGTAGTGTTCCCCCCCCCCCCCCGCAGGTGCAGGGAATGAGTGAGGAGTTAAAAAATTCCGCCGCAGGTGCAGGGAGGCAATCGGAGTAACGTAGTAGTCGTGGGTGCAGGGAATAGGAGTAGTAGTAAAGTAGTAGTCCACGCAGGTGCGGAATAGGTTGAGTAGTAGATCGCGCAGGTGAGGGAATAGGAGTGTAGTCCGCGCAGGTGCAGGGGCCATAGGAGTAGTAGTTCCGCGAGTGCAGGCCTAGGAGTAGTAGTCGCGCAGGTGCAGAGAATAGGGTAGTAGTCCGCGCAGGTGCAGAGAATGGATTAGTAGTCCGCGCAGGTGCGGGAATAGGGTCGTATAGTAGTAGTCCGCGCAGGTGAGGGCATAGGAGTAGTAGTCGCGCAGGTGAGGGACTAGGCGTAGTGTCCGCGGCAGGTGCAGGGAATAGGAGTAGTAGTCCGCCGCAGGGCCAGGGAATAGAGTAGTCGGTCCGCGCCAGGGCGGGAATAGGGTTGGAGAGTCCGCGCAGGTGCAGGGAATAGGAGTAGTAGTCCGCGCAGGGGCGGGAATAGGAAGTAGGAGTAGTCCGCGCAGGTGCAGGGAATAGGAGTAGTAGTCCGCGCAGGTGCAGGGAATGGCCTGAGCACAGCCTGAGTCAGCTTTTGGCCCGGGCCGCTCCCTGATTACCGGCCCGGGCCCTCGCCAGACACTGGGACCTTCACACCTGAGAGCCGCTTATAGCCCTCGGACTACAACTCCCGCCATGCATTGCAGCACTACAAGGCGGCCCGCAGCAGTGTCACGTGATAAGCTGCGCGAAGCCTCGGACACCGAGAGGAGGGATGGACTCACGTACAGGCCGGACCCCGCCTCCCACTTGTCACATGGCCGTGACGTCATCAACATCCTGTAGTCGTGCCCACATTTCCGGGTTGGGTCCAGGTGAAGAGATGGACCGAACCCTGAGGTAACAGACTGTGCGGTATATAGAGGGAGGAGGACACTGACTATAGACTGTGCGCTATATAGAGGGAGGAGGACACTGACTATAGACTGTGCGCTATATAGAGGGAGGAGGACACTGACTATAGACTGTGCGCTATATAGAGGGAGGAGGACACTGACTATAGGACTATGCGTATATAGAGGGAGGAGGGAAACTGACATAGATGTGCGGTATCTAGAGGGATGGAGGGACACTGACTATAGACTGTGAGCTTATAGGGGAGGAGAGGGACACAGACTCTAGACTGTGTGCTATATAGAGGGGGAGGGGAGGACACTGACTATAGACTGTGCGCGTTATCTAGAGGGAGGAGGACACTGGACTATAGACTGTGCCGCTATATTAGGGGAGGAGGACACTGACTATTAGACTGTGCGCTATATACAGGAGGAGGACACTGACTATAGACTGATGCGCCATATACAGGGAGGAGGTACATGACTATAGACGTGCGCGAATAAGGGAGGAGGACACTGGAATATAGATGTGGCTATATACCGGGAGGAGGACACTGATATAGACTGTGCGCCTAATATACAGGGAGAGGAATGACTATAGATGTGCGCTATTATACAGGGGGAGGACCCACTGACTATAGGACTGTGGCTATATAGATGGAGGTGACACGACTATGACTGTGCGCTATATAGAGGGGAGGAGGACACTGACTATAGCATGTGCGCTATATATAAGGGAGGAGGAGGACACTGACATAGACTGTGCGCTATATAGAGGGAGTGGAGGACACTGACTATAGACTGTGCGCTATAGAGAGGAGGAGGAGGACAGACTATAGACTGTGCGCTATATAGAGGGAGGAGGCGGACATGACTATAGACTGTGCGCTTATATAGAGGGAGGAGGAGACACTGACTATAACTGGCGCTATAAGAGGAGGAGGAGGACACTGAATATAGACTTGGCCGCTCTATAGAGGGAGGGAGGAGGACACGGATATAGACATGTGCGCTTATATAGAGGGAGGAGGAGGACACTGACTATAGACTGTGCGCTATATAGAGGGGAGGAGGGACACTGATATCGACTGTGCGCTATATCGAGGAGGACGGAGGACACTGAATATAGACTGATCGCGCCGAAATAGAGGGAGGAGGAGGACACGACTATAGAACTGCATATATAGCGTGACGGAGGAGGACACTGATACTAGACTGTGCGCTATATAGAGGGAGGAGGAGGACACTGACTATAGGATGGCGCATATCGAGGGAGGAGGAGGGACACTGCAATAGACTGTGCGAATATAGAGGGCGGGGAGAAGAAGGAGGGACAATGACTATAGGACTGTGCGCTATATAGAGGGAGGAGGAGGAGGACACTGCTATGACTGTGCGCTAATAGAGGAGGAGGACACTGCAACTGACTATAACTGTGCGCTATTTAGAGGGAGGGGACACTGACTATAGACTGTGCCTATATAGATGGAGGCGGAGGGACACTGACTATAGACTGGCGCTATTATAGAGGGAGAGGAGGAGGCGGACACGACTATAGGCGGTGCGCTATATAGCGGGAGGAGGGAGGAGGACCACGACTATAGACTGTGCGCTATATAGAGGGAGGAGGAGGCGGACACTGACATAGACTGGCGCTCTCTAGAGGGAGGAGGAGGAGGGACATATGACTATAGACTGTGCGCTCTATAGAGGGAAGGAGGAGGAGGACCACTTGACTATAGACTGTGAGACTATATAGAGGAGGCGGACACTATCTATAGACTGTGAGCATTAGAGGGAGGAGGACACTGACTATAGACTGCGCTATATAGAGAGAGGAGGAGGACACTGACTATAGACTGTGTGCTATATAGAGGGAGGAGGACACTGACTATAGACTATGCTCTATATAGAGGGAGGACGAGGAGGACACTGATATCGGTGGCGCCTATATAGATGGGAGGGGAGGACACTGACTATAGACTGTGGCTATATAGAGGGAGGAGGACACGACATAGATGTGCCGATATATAGAGGAGGAGGAGGCGGAGGACATGACCTATAGGGGACTGTGCACTATATAGAGGAGGAGGGACCTGGACTATAGACTGTGCGCTATATAGAGGGAGGAGGACCTGACATAGACTGTGCGCCTATATCGAGGGAGGAGGAGGGAGGAGGACACTGACTATAGGACTGTGCCAAGATGATAGAGGGAGGAGGACACTGACTATAGACTGTGCGCTATATAGAGGGAGGAGGACACTGACTATAGACTGCGCTATATAGAGGGAGGAGGAGGAGGACACTGACTATAGACTGTGCACTATATAGAGGGAGAGATGGACACGACTATAGATGTGCACTATTATAGAGGGGGAGGACACTGGATATAGACTGCGCTATGTAGAGGGAGGAGGAGGAGGACATTGACTATAGGGATGTGCGCTATATAGCAGGGAGGACGGGAGAACAGACTATAGACTGTGCGCTATATAGAGGGAGGAGGACACGACTATAGGACTGTGCGATATATAGAGGAGGAGGAGGACACTGGAGATCGACTGTAGCGTATAAAAGGGGGGGAGGAGGACATGACATAGACTGTGGCATATAGAGGGAGGACGAGGAGGACACTTGACTCTCGATGTCGCTATATAGAGGGAGGAGGAGAGGAGGACACTGACTATAGAATGCGTTATAAATAGAGGGAGGAGGAGGACACTGACTATGGGACTGCGCTATATAGAGGGGGGGAGGGAGGAGGAGGACACGGACTATCGACTGGCTTATAGAGGACGAGGAGGACCACTGATATAGAAGTGCGCTATTTATATATAGAGGAGGACGAGGAGGAACTGCCTATAGACTGTGCGCTATATAGAGGGGAGGCGAGGAGGAACTGAACTCTAGGACTGTGCGCTATAGAGAGGGAGGAAAAGGAGGAAAGGAAGAGATCATCTTCTCGGTCTTTCCTTTTCTCCTGTTCCTCCTTCTTCTCCCCTTTACCCCCTATAGACTGTGCGCTATATAGAGGGAGGCCAAGGAGGACACCTGACTATAGACTGTGGCTTATTAGAGGGGAGGACAAGGAGGACACCTGACTATAGACTGTGCGCATATAGAGGGCGGACAAGGAGGACACTGCTATAGACTGTGCGCTATATATAGGGAGGAGGGACACTGACTATAGTAGACTGTGCGCATATATAGGGGAGGAGGACACTGACTATAGACTGTACAATAATAGAGGGAGGGAGGAGGACACTGACTATAGACTGTGTGCTATATAGAGGGAGGAGGAGGACACTGACTATAGACTGTGCGTATATAAGGGCGGAGGGACATGACTCTAGACTGTGCGATATCAGAGGTAGGAGGACACTGGCTAAGACTGTGCACTATATAGAGGGCGGAGGAGGACCTGACTTATAGACTGTGAGCATATAGATGGGAGGAGGAGGAGGACACTGACTATTCGACTGTGCGCTATATTAGAGGGAGGAGGACACTGATATAGACTGTGCAACTATCTAGAGGAGGAGACACTGACTATAGAACTGCGCTTATAGGAGAGGAGGGGGACATGATATAGACGTTGTGCATATAGAGGACGCGGACATGGACTATAGATATGCTCTAATAAGAGGGAGGAGGAGGAGGACACTGACTATAGACTGCGATTATATAGAGGGAGGAGGACACTGACTATAGACTATGCGCTATATAGAGGGAGGAGGACACTGACTATAGACTGTGCGCTATATAGAGGGAGGAGGAGGAGGACACTGACTATAGACTGTGCGCTATATAGAGGAGGAGGACACTGACTATAGCCTGCGCTATATAGAGGGAGGGAGGAGGAGGGACACTGAACTATAGAAGTGCACTATATAGGGAGAGGAGGACATGACTATAGGACCTCGTGACTTATAGAGGGAGCGGACCTGAATAGACTGCGCATCTTGTAGAGGGGGAGGAGAGGAGGGACACGACTATAAGAAGTTTGCGCATATAGCGGAGGAGGACACTGACTATAGACTGTGCGCTATAATAGAAGGGAGGAGGAATGGATATAGACATGCTCTATATAGAGGGAGGAGGACAGGACTATAGGGGACGTGCGCTATATAGAGGGAGGAGGACCCACTGATAAGACTGTGCGCTAATGAGGGAGGCCGAGGAGGACACTAATATAGACTTGCGCTAATGAGAGGGAGGACGAGGAGGACACTGACTATAGACTGCGCTATATAGAGGGAGGACGAGGAGGACACTGACTCTAGGACTTGTGCGCTATATAGAGGGAGGAGGACACTGACTATAGACTGTGCGCTATATAGAGGGAGGAGGACACTGACTATAGACTATGCTCTATATAGAGGGAGGAGGACACTGAACATAGATGTGACCGCTATATAGAGGGAGGAGGACACTGACTATAGACTGTGCGCTATATAGAGGGAGGACGAGGAGGACACTGACTATAGACTGTGCGCTATATAGAGGGAGGAGGGACACTGGACTATAGGAATATGCGCTATTAGAGGGAGGAGGAGGGACACTGGACTATAGACTATGCGCTATTAGAGGGAGGAGGACACTGACGATAGACTGTGCGCTATATAGAGGGAGGAGGATACTTACATATAGCCTGTGCCGCATAAGGGGAGGAGGACACTGACTATAGACTGTGCGCTATATAGAGGGAGGAGGAGGAGGACACTGACTATAGACTGTGCGCTATATAGAGGGAGGAGGACACTGGAATAGACTCTGTGCGATATATCGAGGGAGGAGGACCTGGATATAGACTGTGCGTTAGTAGAGGGAGGAGGAGGGACAGACTCATAGACGTGCGATATATAAAGGGACGGAGGAGGGGCGACCTGACTATAGATGTGCGTAATAGAGGGGAGGAGGAGGAGGACACTGACGATAGACTGTGCGCTATATAGAGGGAGGAGGAGGAGGACACTGACTATAGACTGTGCGCTATATAGAGGGAGGAGGAGGAGGACACTGACTATAGACGTGGTATACTAAGAGGGAGGACAAGGAGGAACTGACTATAGACTGATGCGCTATATAGAGGGAGGAGGGACATGAATTAGGCACTGTGACGCTATATAGAGGGAGGAGGGGAGGACATGACATATAGGACTGGTGCGCATATAGGGGGAGGACAAGGAGGGACACGACATAGAACTGGCGCTAATAGAGGGAGGAGGACACTGACGAAATTAGACTGTGCCGCTAATGAGGGGGAGGACATGACTATAGACTGTGCGCTATATAGAGGGAGGAGGAGGAGGACACTGACTATAGACTGTGCGCTATATAGAGGGAGGACGAGGAGGACACTGACTATAGACTGTGCGCTATATAGAGGGAGGACAAGGAGGACACTGACTATAGACTGTGCGCTATATAGAGGAGGAGGAGGACACTGACTATAGACTGTGCGCTATATAGAGG
The DNA here is from genome assembly GCA_019512145.1 of Engystomops pustulosus. NCBI lineage: Eukaryota > Metazoa > Chordata > Amphibia > Anura > Leptodactylidae > Engystomops > Engystomops pustulosus. Next base: position 42,898 of record WNYA01001645.1, read on the forward strand.
GAGGACAAGGAGGACACTGACTATAGACTGTGCGCTATATAGAGGGAGGAGGAGGAGGACACTGACTATAGACTGTTAATCTTCTTGTGATCTCCTTCCTCTGCAGCGCTGGGGAGATGAATATCCATTAATGTTTCTTCAGGATCGGGGCCGACATGGAGAAGACTCCTCACAGTCTCCTTCACAAGAGAAACAAGATGAGTGACTCACAGAAGATGGACCGGTGCAAAAACAAGATCAGAGACTGTATATTCAATCTCACTCAGAAGATCATTCACCTGCTGACTGGAGAGGTGAGGGATTCTGGGTAATATATCACATGACATCACTCTTATCTGTATTAATAACACAGGACATGACTGGAGAGGTGGAGGGATTCTGGGGTAATATATCACATGGACATCACTCTAATCTGTATCAATCACACAGGCATGCCTGGAGAGGTGAGGGAGATTCGGCGTGATATATCACATGACACACTCTAATTGTATAATAACACAGGACATGGACTGGAGGGTGAGGATTCTGGTAATATATCACATGACTCACTATTATCTGTCTAATAACACAGGACATGACGGAGAGGGTGCGGGGATTCTGGTAATAGATCAAGTGACCATCACTCTTATCTGTATAATAAACACAGGACATGACTGGAGAGGTGAGGGATTCTGGGTAATATATCCACATGAACATCCTCTTATCTGTATTAAACACAGGACATGACTGAGAGCAGGTGAGGGATTCTGGGTAATATATCACTGACATCACTATTATATGTATTAATACACAGGAATGACCGGAGAGGTGAGGGATCTGGGTAATAGATCACATGACATCACTCTTATCTGTATAATAACCCGGACATTGACTGGAGAGGTGAGGGATTTGGGTATAATAGATCACAGACATCACTTTATCTGTATTAATACACAAGGACATGACCGGATGATGGTGAGGGATTCTGGGTAATAGATCACATGACATCACTCTTATGGATTAATAAAACCGGACATGCCGGGAGAGGTGAGGATTATGGGAAGTATCACATTGACATCACTATTATCTGTATTAATAACACAGGACTGACCGGAGAGGTGAGGGAATTCTGGGTTAATCTATCAATACATAAGTCTTATCTTATTAATAACACAGGACATGACCGGAGAGGTGAGGGATTCTGGGTAATATATCACATGACATCACTCTTTGGGAATGTATCTAGTGATATTTGTGGTTCTCTCATTACAGGATTACACATTAGTGAAAACATCTGATAAATTTATGGCCCCCAGAATCTGCCCTTGTGTGTCTGGAACAAGCAGAAGGAGGCAGAGCCCCATCATGGAGCCTCCATCACTGACACCTGAGAGGGACATGGATGGCCAGAGATCCTGGAGATCACCTATAAGATGATAGAGCTGCTGAGCGGAGAGGTCCAGAGGGAGCGCTGCAGGGAATGCTGGGACCTTATACAGTATTATACACAAGGTGTGATTGTGTCTGGGTATTGACTGGTTTGTTGGTGTAGGTCCCTATAAGGTGTCAGGATGTAAGCGTCTATTCTCCCTGGAGGAGTGGGACTACATAGAAGAGCACAAGGACCAGTACCAGGACCTCATGATGGAGGACCACCAGAACCTCACGGCACCAGGTTAGACTTGTGTTGTGATTTGTGAAGCAGTCAGGAGCAGAGCGTCTTGTGGTCGTCACATCTTCACATTGTGTCTCCTTCAGGTGGATCCAGTGATAGAAATCCACCAGGGAGATGTTCTCTGTATTTCCAGGAGCCACTAAGAGAAGACCATACCCTCACCCAGGGTGATGAGGTAGGTCGTTCTGGATAAACCCATGAGCAGCCCCTCTCCTTTGTAACACCCGCCCTTCTGATTCTCTGTGTTTATGAATTCATCCCTAGACAGGTCCAAGAGAAGAGTCCGATCCCTGTGAAGCTGCAGTGGGCAGCGACATGTCCCATCTCCACAGTAAGGAGGAGGAGCCTCCAGCAGCTGTCCGCCGGGGTGAGCACTAGCTGCAACCATTGATAGCCCCCAGATCATGTCAGGTCGGGCTGCCAGAGGTGACGTTCACGCCAGCGTCATAGCTTTACTTAATACTACTGTGAACAGTGTGTGTTTTGGGTTTTTTTTTTTTTTTGTCTTTCAGGACCGCGCCTGCTGTGGACTAATTCGGATTCAAAAGATTAGGTCACTGACCAGCATTTATGAGCAAAATTAAAGGATCATGAGGTCGTCTTTTTTCCCTTTTTTTTTTTCCTTCCCCCTCCTTCCCTTTCCCTTCGTCTTGCCCCTCTCCTCCCTTTCTAATCCTAGTCTTCTCCCCCCTGTGTCTGGTTTTGTTTAAATAAAATTTTCTATGTGTTAATAAAGTTTTTTTTTTTTTTTTTCTCTTTGCGAGACCCTTTATAGTTAGCCATGGTAGTGGTGCTGTCGAGTTGACAGTGCTCATTACTAAGGGCTGGCCTTGGTGTTCTCCTTTTTTTTTTGGCAAATTCAGACTAATGTCAATACCGTTAGCCCAGTACCCACCACCACCAGGGATGCCAGGAAAAGCTGGGTACATACCAGTCCCTGAGCGTCTATAGATGATCAGGTACTGGGGTGGCTGGAATAGCCCCCCCAAGAGGGTATCCAGCCTAGGTTGATGGATTTGTTGTGCTTTATCTGGCTGGTTTGAAAATAGGGGTGGGGGCGGGGACTCAAACCACTTTTTTTCAACTTTTTTTTTTTTTTTTTAACCAAAATGAAAAAAATTGCATATGGTCGCAGCTGGAACTCTCGCAGCTTTTTCTCTGGACGAAAAAACTGCATGGTGTCAACCATTTTCAAAATCAGCCAGATACAAAAAAAAGCAAGCAGCCGAAGTCTGTCATTGCGAGATGGGAGAGAGCTCTCTGCTAGGGGACTATTCCAGTGCAACAATAACAACCTGCAGCCGCCCCACTACCCGACCATTTAGAGGCGCTCAGTGGCTCTTCCCAGCACCCCTGGAGGTGGTGGGTGCTGGGGTAATGGTATTGGCATCAGTGTCAGAAAAGGAGAACACTAAGGCCAGCCCTTAGTAATGAGCATGTGACACACCATGGCAAAAATAATAAGTATAAGTCAATCTAAAATTTATTAAAAAATAAAAAAAAAACGCAGGCACATCCTCCTTAATCATTAATAAAATGCGATCATCAACTAATGCTTTGAATCCGAGAGTCCAAGCTGGCACGGTCCTGAAGACTTAAAAAAAAAAAAACATAATGTTTGTACCGTAGGGGAAGGGGAACGTGCTTGTTGCCAATAGGTGGAGAGGAGATGCTCATAGTCTATGTAATTTTTGCGGAAGGTGAGGGCCACTGTTCTTGGTTACAATGGCCCACGGTCGCAATTGGTCTCCAGAGTTGTGCTACACATCCCCCGCTGCACACTGCAGTTAGAATCGCTGTCCTCGGGCAGCGGGGCACTGCTCTGGAACGCTAAGCTGCTTACAGTAGGTATATTTTAACACCACCATAAGAACAAGTCTGATAATGGGTTGAAAATGATTCGGGCGAACACAAGAAAAAGAAAAACCAACAGCCGTGAAGATGGATGCAGCGCAATGGAGAAAGCGCACAGCAGAATAATTGCTCAATTCTAAAGTATTTGCTCAATTTTAGGTTTTGAGGTGACTGCAAATTTCCTGCGCAAAAACATCGCAAAAAGGCAGAAAATGAGCAGATGTTTAACATACGTGTGACTGGTGCAGTGTATTCACACACGGCTGTAACACTGCACTATACATCAGATAGGAAACCCACCAGTCTAACACAGACACCTGCACAACCCACTGCCTAATGACAATCTCCACCCATAGGACACGCCCAACCCACTGCTAATGATAATCTCCCCAGAGACATCTGCCCACCATGCTGATGATAAATCTCCCCCATAGACACTCTGCAAAACCCCACACTGCCTAATGATAAATCTCCCCCCATTGACATCTGCCAACCCACTGCCTAATGTAAATCTCCCCATAGACATTGCCCAAAACCACTGCCTAATGATTAAATCTCCCCCATAGACATCTGCCCAACCCACTGCTAATGATAAATCTCCCCCATAGACGTCTGCCAACCCACTGCCTAATGATAAATCTCTCCCCCTAGACATCCTGCCCAACCATGCCTAATGATAAATCTCCCCCCCAATAGACGTTGCCAACCCACTTGCTATGATAAATTCCCCCCATAGACATCTTGCCCACACCCACTGCCTAATGATAAATCTCCCCCCTAGAATCTGCACAACTCACTGCCACGATGAATCTCCCCATAGACATCTGCCCAACCCACTGCCTAATGATAAAATCTCCCCACAGACTCTGCCCAAACCACTGCCTTATGCTTAAATCTCCCCCATAGACGTTTGCCAACCCATGCCTATGATAAATCTCCCCAAGACATCGCACAACCCACTGCCTAATGATAATCTTCCCCCCATAGACATCTGCCACAACCCATGCATAATGGGATAAACTCTCCCATAGACATATGCCCAACCACTGCCTAATGAAATTCTCCCCCAATGGACATTCTGCCCAACCCATGCCTAATGATAAATCTCCCCCCATGGACATCTGCCAACCCACTGCCTAATGATCAATTTCCCCATAGACATTGCCCAACCCCATGCCTAATGATACATCTCCCCAATAGAATCTGCCAACCCAGCTGCCTAATGATTATATCCCCACATAGACATCTGCCCCCAACCGCCACTGCCTAAGATAAAATCTCCCCCATAGGCATCTGCCCAACCACTGCTGATGATAAATCTCCCCCATAGGGGGGGGGGGGGGGACAGTTTCTGCCCAACCACTAGCCTAGTGAAAATCCACCCCATAGACATCTGCCCAACCCCACTGACCTAATGGATAAATCTCCCACGATATACATCTGCCCAACACTGCCTAATGGAAATCTCCCCCATAGACATCTGCCAACCAATGCTAATGATATAGCTCCCCCCTCAGACATCGCCCAACCCACTGCATAATGATAATCTCCCACAATGACATCTGCACAACCCACTGCCTAAGGGGATAAAATCTCCCCCCATAGACATCTGCACAACCCACTGCCTTAGATAAATCTCCCCCATTAGACATCGCCAAACCCCACTGCCTTATGATAGATCTCCCCCCATAGGACAATCGCCGACCCACTGCCTAAAGAAATCTCCACCATAGACATCTGCACGACCCACTGGCCTAATGATAAATCTCCCCCATGGACCCTCTGCCCAACCAACTCCTAATGAATAAATCTCCCCCATGACATCTGCCCAGCCCATGCCTCCTAATGATAAATCTCCCCCATAGCCCTTCTGCGCAACCCACTGCTAATGATAAAATCTTCCCCATAGACACTGCACAACCCACTGCTAATGATAAATCTTACCCCATAGACATCGCCGACCCCCCCTGCCTAATGATAAATCTCCCCCATAGATATCTGCACGACCCACTGCCTAATGATAAATCTCCCCACAAAGACAACGCAACCCACGGCCTAATGATAAACTCTCCCCCATAGCATCTGCGCAAACCCACTGACTATGATAAATCTCCCCCATAGACATTGCACGACCCACTGCTCTAATGATAAATCTCCCCCATTAGACATGCGCAACCCATGCCTAATGCTAAATCTCCCCCACTAGACATCTGCGCAAACCACTGCCTTAATGAGAAATCTCCCCCATAAGACATATGCACGACCCACTGCCTAATGATAAATCTCCCCCAAAAGAACATCTGCCCAACCCACTGCCCTAATGATGAATCTCCCATAGACGTCTGCCCACACCCCACTGCCAAGATTAAATCTCCCCATAGACATCTGCCCAACCCACTGCCTAATGATAAATCTCCCCCATAGACATCTGCACAACCCACTGCCTAATGATAAAATCTCCCCTAGACATCTGCGCAACCACTGCCTAATGATAAATCTCCCCAATTAGACAATTGCCCAACCTATGCCTAATGATAAACTCCCCATAGACATCTGCGCAACCCACTGCCTATGATAAATCTCCCCCATAGACATCTGCGCAACCCACGCCTAATATAAAAACCCCCATAGACATTGCGCAACCATTGCCTAATGATAAATCTCCCCCATAGACGTCTGCATCAAACCACTGCCTAATGATAATCTCCCCCATATAGACTTGCACAACCCACTGCCTAATGATAAATCTCCCATAGACGTCTGCCCAACCCACTGCCTAATGATAAATCTCCCCCATAGCATCTGCACAAACCACTGCCTTGATAAATAACCCCCATAGAATCTGCCGCAACCCACTGCCTAATGATGAATCTCCCCATAGACATCTGCGCAACCCACTGCCTAATGATAAATCTCCCCCATAGACATCTGACGACCCAATGCTCAATGATCAATCTCCCCCCCCAAATAGGACATCGCACGGACCACTGCCTATGTAAAATATCCCCATTAGACATTGCACAACCCACTGCATAATGATAAATCTCCCCATCAGACATTGCCCCCAACCCACTGCCTAATGATGAATCTCCCCCATAGACATCTGCACAACCCACTGCCTAATGATAAATCTCCACCATAGACGTCTCGCAACCAACTGCCTAATGATAAATTCTCCCCCATAGACATCTGCGCAACCCACTGCCTAATGATAAATCTCCCCCATAGACATCTGCACAACCCACTGCCTAATGATAAATCTCCCATAGACATCTGCCAACCACTGCCTAATGGTAAATCCCCCCATAGAAATCTGCCAAAACCCATGCCTATGATTAAATCTCCCCCATAGACATCTGCGCAACCCACTACCTAATGGTAAATTCCACATAGACATCGACAACCCCACTGCCGAATGATAAATCTCCCCCCATAGACATCTGAACACCCACTGGCCTAATGATTATCTCCCCATAGACATCTGCCCAACCCACTGCCTAATGATAAATCTCCCCATAGACATCTGCACAACCCCCAACTGCCTAATGATAAATCTCCCCCATAGACGTCTGCCCAACCCACTGCCTAATGATAAATCTCCCCCATAGAAAATCTGCAAAACCCACTGCCTAATGATAAATCTCCCCCATAGACATCTGCCCAAACCCACTGCCTAATGTAAAATCTCCCACATAGACATCAGCCAACCCACTGCCTAATGATAAATCTCCCCATAGGACATTTGCGCAAAACCACTGAGCGGGACCGATCCATCTGAGCAGCAGGAGAAACTGCAACAACGCAGAAATATGTTTTGCCCCCAGACTCAGAGCAAGGGTGGTAAGGTTCCCGGGGCATTTGGGGGTTCCGGTAAGAGATGCCAACTACATTGGTTTGATGGGAATGCTTCATGAATCTGATTGGTGGGGCTACGATGAGCTTGTCCTGCATGAGGTCCAATACCGCGCAACCATTGTCTGTGTGTTTTGGAATAACGAGGGGTTCCGTTATCTTGTATCTGATATACTTATCTCTTTCCTAGGTTCCATAGCAGAAGATCGTCCCTCTTCTTTTCCAGAAGACGTAGTCCTAATTCTGAAAAGATCCCTCGACTAATGATAAGCATGGGAATTCCATGTCTGAGGACTTAATAAACCTCACCTTAGAGATGATATATCTCTTACGGAGTAGGTGAGGATTCTGGGTAATAAATCAAATGACATCCATCTTATCTGTTAATAACACAGGTCAGACGTGAGAGGGTGAGGGTTCGGGTAATAGCTCACATGGACATCCCTCAGATCTGTATTAATAACACAGGACATGACTGGAGACGGGTGAGGGATTATGGGTAATATGGTATATATCAAATGACATCCTCTTATACTGTATTAAAAACAGGACCATGGACTGGAGAGGTGAGGGATTCTGGGTAAGGTAATAGATCACATGAATCACTATTATCTGTATTAATACACAGGGACATGGCGGAGGTGAGGGAGATATGGGTAATGATAACATGACATCAATCTTATCTGTAGTAATAAAACAACGGGACATGACTGGGAGAGGTGAGGGACTTCTGGTAATAATCACATGACATGTCTTATCTGTATTAAATAACAAGGGGAATGACTGGAGAGAGGAGAGGGATTCTGGGAATGTATCACAGACCGCTCTTACTGTATTAATAAAACACGGAATGAAGGAGAGGTTGAGGGATTCGGGGTAATGTATCACATGACATCGCTCTTATTCGGTATAATTAACAACAGGGACCATGACTGGAGAGGTGAGGGATTCTGGGTAATATATCACCATGACATCTCTTATCTGTATTAATAACACAGGACATGGACCGGGAGGGTGAGGGATTCTGGGTAATAGATCATGACATCACTCTTATCTGTATTAATAACACAGGACATGAATGGAGAGGTGAGGGAATTGGGGAAAATAGATCACATGACATCACTCTATCTGTAATAATAACCACAGGAAATGACTGGAGAGGTGAGGGATTCTGGGTAAATATCACATGACATCACTGTTCTCTGTCATTAACTAACACAGGACCATGGCTGGAGAGGTGAGGGATTCTGGGGTCAATATCGCATGACACACTTTATTTCGTATTAAAACACAGGACATGGGACGGAGAGGTGAGGTTTTTATGGGTAATATATACATAATCATCTTATCTGTATTAATAACACAGGAAATGACCGGAGAGGTTGGAGGGATTCGGGAATATATCAAATGACATCACTCTTATCTGTATTAATAACCACAGGACATGACTGGAGAGGTTGAGGGATTCTGGGTAATGTATCACATGACATCGCTCTTGTCTGTATTATAACACAGGACAGACTGGAGGGTAAGGGATTGGGTAAATGTCACATGACATCACTCTTACTGTTTAGTATAACAAGGAACTGACGAGAGGAGAGATTTGGGGTGGGAATAGATCAATGACATCCCTCATATCTGTATTAATAACACAGGACATGACTGGAGAGGTGAGGGATTCTGGGTAATAGATCACATGACATCACTCTTATCTGTATTAATAACACAGGACATGACTGGAGAGGTGAGGGATTCTGGGTAATATATCACATGACATCACTCTTATCTGTAATAATAATGCAGGACATGACTGGAGAGGTGAGGGATTCTGGGTAATAGATCACATGACATCACTCTTATCTGTATTAATAACACAGGACATGACTGGAGAGGTGAGGGATTCTGGGTAATAGATCACATGACATCACTCTTATCTGTATTAATAACACAGGACATGACTGGAGAGGGGAGGGATTCCTGGAAAGTATTTATCAGGGAATGTTTTTATCTTACACAGGATCACACTTTAGTGAAGAAACCATCTAACAAGTGTGTGGCCCCTAATAGCAATCCTGGTGTGTCAGGAGGATGGAGGAGCCAGAGCCCCATCATGGAGCCTCCATCACTGACACCTGAGAGGGACATGGAGCAGAAGATCCTGGAGATCACCTATAAGATGATAGAGCTGCTGAGCGGAGAGGTGAGCGCTGCAGGGAATGCTGGGACATCATACAGTATTATACACAAGGGGTGATGTGTCTGGGTGATGACTGTGTCATTGTGGGTGTCAGGTTCCTATAAGGTGTCAGGACGTCTCCATCCATTTCTCCATGGAGGAGTGGGACTACATAGAGGGACACAAGGACCAGTACCAGGACCTCATGATGGAGGACCACCAGAACCTCACGTCAGCAGGTAGGGTGCAGATCTCCCAATCATCTGATCATCACAAAATTGTATAATGCAAATCAATTGTTGCTTGAACAGACGGATCGCGGGCTCCACCAATGAGATGTCCCCGTCCTTCCCTGGATTGTCCCGTGCCAGATGTCCTTCAGGATGAGGAGGTAGAAGAAGCCGAGGTCTTTCCAATTCCCTAAAAATAAGTAACGTTACATCATTGGATTTATGACTTTCTTTCTTTGTGGCTCTAGAAGGGAGATCAGCCGGATATCAAGGTTGAGGTCATAGATGAGGAAGAAGTGTACACGATGTCTGACCAGCAATGTAAGGGTTATCTCCACATCACCCGATCCTCACATAAGGACAATGTACTCAGTCCCTGTCATCTCCTACAGATGGACCCAGTGAGAGGAATCTCATAGAGACGAGTGCAAGTCCTCGGTATCCCCAGGATTGTCCCGACGAGGATCTCCATGTCCCCCAGGATGATCAGGTATTTGTGGTCTGTCCCGGACACTTCTGGACAAGTTACTTTTTACTTATAGTTTCATGAAAGTTTCTTTTTTTGTGCCTCCTGCCCACATTCATTGTCATTCATACTCACTGATTCAGGGAGAAGATTTGATTGATATTAAGGTGGAAGTCATAGAGGAAGATGATGTGGTGGGCACTCATCAGTGTACGGAGGAGGAGGAGCCCCAGGATAATAGCCTAGGTAAGTACACTCAGTGTGTAGCTCAGTGCTCCATTTGATGACCTGTAAACGCGTCCTTGTCCTATTTGGTGAATATGTATGTATTCTGAGAGTGCACAAAGTAGTGACAGTGAGGCCACATTCACATCATGTTTTATGGATTAGCTCCTCATGGTGTGAAGGATGTATGGAGAGGACGGCACCCTCTTCCTATATCACCGCCCAGTGTTAGATCTGCACCAAGGAGCTGATATACTGCACAATATGGGATGAGCTATCAGGCCCCCTTTGTTCCAAGTGCCCTAGGGGCCTACAAATATAGTAAAAATACATTGTAAAAAACAGAAATACCGTATATACTCGAGTATAAACCGACCCAAGTGTGAACCGAGGCCCCTATTTTTACCGCAAAAACCTGGCAAAACCTATATATTTTTTTCTTGAGTACAAGCCGACTTTGGTTTTTCAGCACATTTTCTTTGTGCTGAAAAACTAGGCTTATACTCGAGTATATATGGTAAACAGATTAGGTTTTGTCATTTGCAAAAATCCCAATCTTTCTACTGGTTATTCCCAATCAGTGAACCCTGCAAAAGATGCCACGTTTTTTTGCAATTTTGGAACTCAAAAACTTCTATAAAAATTGATCAACAAGTCGTACAGCCCCCAATGAAAACTTCAGCTCATTCTGCAGAAAAAAAATGGTAGATCTCCATGATTGTACCGACCCAAAGAATAAAGGGGGAGGTGTCTTTTTGACTGCACAGTGAAAGCCATAAAACGAGCACGCCGCACCCCGTTAGAATTTTGTTCCCCACTTTCAAGTACACGGAATGGAGTGTTAGATACAGTCACTAGGAGGTGCTACACAGAAAACAAGCCCCCCTAAAGCTCCGTACATGGAAAAATAAAAAAAAAGGGAACAGAAATGTGAGCCACAAAAAAGGCATCAGAGTGAAGGGGTTAAACAGTAGTGCATATAGTGAAGCTGTGTGTCGTCGTGTGCATGATAAGTGCAGAGGAACCCAAGTCTCATGTCAGACACCGGGCTCCCCACAAACACCAGACTGACCACGGACGCGGGGGGGGGAGGGGGGGGGCTTGTGCAGGTTTACTTGTAGTAATGTGAGTATCTGTTTCCATCAGGTTTCCATGGCTCGGGTGGGCAGAGTCTTCTACCTCCAGATTATGAATTTGAAGACCACCTGATACCAGATTTATCCTATGACCAGGCGTTGATGCTACACATGCGCCACAGTTCCGATCCGTTCTCCGCCCCCTTGTCTCCTGAGGAGCTTTCTGGTAAATCTCATAGTTTTACACAAAACTCCAGCCGCCGAGTCTTTAAAATGTTCCCGTGTTCGGAGTGTGGGAGGCATTTTGCAAAGAAGGCAAATCTTTTCCGACATAAGAGAAGCCACACCCGGCCGTTCTACTGCGGCGAGTGCGGCAAGTCTTTCACATTCAGATTCCGTCTTCTTGAGCATCAGAGATTCCACACGGGGGAGAAGCCCTTCTCCTGTCCTGAGTGCGGGAAGTGCTTCATGTACCGAGAGAATCTCTTCAAACATCAGAAAATTCACAATGGAGACCGACTCTTCTCCTGTGCCGAATGCGGCAAATCGTTTTCTCAGAAAACTTATCTTTTGGAACATCTTAAATTTCACATGGGGGAGAAGCCGTACTCCTGTTCCGAATGCGGGAAACCGTTTAGCAAGAAATCCGTTCTGGTCAAACACCTGCGGATGCACGCGGAGGAGAAACCTTTACTGTGCCTGGAGTGTGGCAAATGTTTTCCCAAGAAGTCCATGTTGGTCAAACATCAGAGATCTCACATGGGACGTAGTCCATATATATGTACGGAATGCGGCAAGTGTTTTAAGAAGAAGTCTGTCCTGGTGGACCATAAGCGGACGCACACGGGAGAGCGGCCATTTCCATGTGCGGATTGCGGGAAAAGTTTTACCAAGAAGTCGGTTCTTGTTGCGCATCAGAGAATTCACACCGGGGAGAAGCCGTTTGCGTGTGCAGAGTGTGAGAAATGTTTTACCCAGAAATCGGGCTTAATCGCGCATCAAAGAGTTCACGAAGGGAAGAAAAAACTGTTTTCATGTTTGGAGTGCGGGGAGTGTAAGTGCACGTGCACGGACTATGTTGGCTTACAAGACAAAGCAGAGAAAGAGGAGAAACCATTTGTATGTCTACACTGCGGCAAATGCTTTACCCAGAGAGCAGGTCTTATAAAGCATCAGAGGATTCACACCGGGGACAGGCCTTTCTCGTGCTCCGATTGCGGGAAATGCTTCACACTGAAGGATCGTTTGGAGAGACATCAGAGAAGTCACTCTGGGGAAAAGCCGTTTTCGTGCTCGGTCTGTGGGAAATCCTTCACTCACAAATCAAGTCTTGTCGACCATCAGAGAACTCACACAGGAGAGAGGCCTTTTCCATGCTTGGAATGCGGAAAGTGTTTTATCCAGAAGTCGGATCTCGTAAGACATCAGAGGATTCATTCAGGCAAGAAGCCCTTTGCCTGTTCAGAATGTGGGAAAAATTTTATCCATCGATCAGATCTTGTAGTTCATCAGAGAATTCACACGGGAGAGAAGCTCTACTCCTGCTCTGAATGCGGACGAGGTTTTACACGTAAAAGTCAGTACGAGATTCATCAGCGAAGTCACACTGGAGAGCGTCCCTTTACCTGCCCGGAGTGTGGCAAATGTTTTAACCAAAAGTCAAATCTTGTCCGGCATCAAGGAACTCATTACGTTACGAAAGCCACCAACATGTCACTTCTGGATGGAATCGCCATCGATGTCCCACACATCATAGTTTCCTAACGTCTGAGAGCATCGAGGCTCATGCTGCAGGTCGAGACGTTCTGTCTAAGGAGAGTCCATGACCTCCATCGCCATCCACCGACCTCGGAGATCTCCGCGCTTGTGACTCTTAAACACTACAGTTGATCCGATGAGACCCGATGTGGGATCTGGTGCCTCTATGTATCTGCTGAGGTTATAGGAGAAATGTTACAATCTCGCTGCTCGTTCCTCTTCTCCGCTTTGTTTTATCTTTTATTCTTGTCCTATTTTTTTTAAACAATGAAAACTAATCGTTATATATTTTTCTTTGTGGAATTTGGTTTCCTCGATTTTGTGCTTCGTGTGTGCGGCAGATTTTTACATTTTGCATTTATTTATTTGAAAAAAAACCTAAAATTTGACAAATTCTCCCGCAGAATAAAAGTCAAAATAACATCTTACATTTTGTTGTGGCGTTTCTCTCGAGTACGTGTGGATGTAACCTGATGAGCGCCATTGTGCAGACGCATGTAGAGAAGAAGAAAAACTCAATCAAAATTGAAATGTCATATTTTAAAAGTCAGGTGGCAGAACGGCCTTCCCAAAATAGATTTCTATATTTTTCATACTTTAAGATGCAGCTTATTAGACTAACCCTTGATTTACACACCAAATAAATATTCCCTCATGGTCGCACACAAGCACAGTGCCCCCTACCCCCATCTATCCACTCGGGCACGGCCCCCATTACCCCATCCATCCAATTGCGCACGGCACCCTCACCCCCTTCCGTCCGTCCGTCCACTAGGGCACAACGCCCTCACTACCCATGAGACCATCCACTTGGGTCCCACCGCCCTCACCCCCGTCAGTCCATCCACTGGGACACGGCGCCCCTCACCCCCGTCCATCCATCCACTCGGGCACGACGCCCCTCACCCCCGTCCGTCCATCCACTCGGGCACAGTGCCCCTCACCCCCGTCCGTCCATCCATTTGGGCACGGCGCCCCTCACCCCCATCCGTCCGTCCACCCATTTGGGAACAGCGTCCCTCACCCCCATCCGTCCATCCACTCGGGCATGGCGCCCCTCACCCCTGTCCGTCCATCCATCGACTCCTCTCCAGTGCTCTGAATGTGCCCTAATAATGTCTGCTCTACAAGCACAGTGCCATCCCCACGTCCATCCACTCAGGCATGGCGCCCTCATCCCCTTCCGTCAGTCCTTCCACCCAGGCACGGCGCCCTCACCCCTGTCCGTCCACTCGGGTAAGGTGCTCTCACCCCCATCTGTCCATCCACTCGGGCACGGTGCCCGTCACCCCCGTCTGTCCATCCATCCACTCGGGCATGGCGCCCCTCACCCCCGGGCACCTTCATCCATTCAGGAACGGCGTCCCTCACCCCCATCCGTCCACCCACTCGGGCACGGCGCCCCTGTCCGTCCGTCCATCCATCGACTCCTCTCCAGTGCTCTGAATGTGCTCTAATAATGTCTGCTCTACACTCACATGGATAGGCTTTATTAGTGTACAGGTAAGTCAGGATATGATTCACCACAATGAATCGGAGAAGACAAAAGCAAACACAAACTGGAGATAATGATGAGAGAACAAGGTCTGATCAGTGGTTTCTCTCAGAAATAATAAGCCACCTCCATTGCTGAACATGTGATGGATGTGTAAGGGGTCTCCAGGTCACTAGAACAGGGTTCTACACAATTACCAAAGTATCAACATAATAAGTGATGATGATAATTAGAGAACGGCAACGACTGAAGCACAGAGAGAGACTATAAGGTCCCAGCAGTAACCAATCAGAATGATTACACAGGACCCTCAGCCCCGGCCACAGGATGGCACTAGTCTCAGTGTTGTGAGTTTCTTGGCCAAGGATTTTCCACAGGTTTTCTATTGGGTTTATGTCAGGACTCCGGGCTGTGGCCATTTCATTGTTTTGTCTTATCTGTTTCAAGGACCTGCTTTACTTGTTTTGCTGTGTGACAGGAGACAATATTCTGCCTGAAAATTTTTGCAGATTGAGTGATGATCGCAAGGAAGAAACTGATATTTGTATTCCATCTGCAATGTAGCTGAATGAGGTCCAACTCCAACTGCAGAAAACATTCCCCAAACCCTGACACTTCCTCCACCACTTTTACTGACTTCTGTGCACACTTTGGGTTTAGTCTTCCCCCAGTTTGTCAATGAACTTAAAGGCGTTTTCCTCCCACCAAGACAAGTTTCTTAAATGTTCTGAGGATAACAACATAGCACATTCTCTGATTCATTATTATTAACAAAAATCCAGTATTTCACACAAGTCCAACCCATCTCTACCGGTCCTGGTGTATACACTTTCCCTTGCCTCTAGACCCGACCCTGGATCTTCTGACTTTGGGTCAGGGAAACCATCTTGGATTTCTGTGTGACGGCTTTGGTGCAGACTTTCTCTCCCCCCTAAAGTCAAGGGACCTGGACTGGAAACCAGAACATCTGATACAAAAACCCATAATGCTACAAATGAATGAATACAACAAAACTCAGTAACATTCATCACAAAATGGAGCTTAAATAGTTTTACTTTGATTAACAAAATGTAAGGGGCTAAAATAGATAATTATCTCCAAGATCGCCTTCTACAACTATAAGTCCCATAAACCCTCAGTAGACCTCATAAGTTCTCAGTAACCTCCCTCTTATGTTCTGCTCCCAGTGATGATGTAACCGACTGTCCTGCTCGGTTACCATAGTAATGATGTGTGTAACTGCCATCACTGCACATTACCCCAAGATGACATCTCACCACAGCACCGGCCGTACTGGACGTATCACCACAGCACCGGCCGTACTGGACGTATCACCACAGCACCGGCCGTACTGGACGTGTCACCACAGCACCGGCCGTACTGGACGTGTCACCACAGCACCGGCCGTACCGGATGTATCACCACAGCACCGGCCGTACCGGATGTGTCACCACAGCACTGGCCGTACTGGATGTATCACCACAGCACCGGCTGTACTGGATGTCATCTATCTAATAGAATGTATTATACGTAGGGAGGACGGGTCAGAACCTGCACAGATATAACATGAAGAACAAAAAAAAAGCATGGATTATCCTGACATTGTAATCTAAAACACAATCCCAATAACCATAAAATCAAAGTCACCTGATTGATTAAAATACCCAATTCACATGAAATTGACTGAGGCTCCGGAAAAGAGAGAAATATACTGGATTTACAAATGAGGCACAACCCAGGAGGACTGAATGTACGAGCTGAAACATGGGAACGGTAGTAATTACCTATCCGATGCTGAAAATGAGGCTAGCTACTCCATGTTTGTCTGTAGCAAAGCACAATATGCTTTTTGGTCCTTCCAGGCTTCTGTAGATGCTTAAAGGGCATTTACCTCCAGGATAATGGTCTGTATACAAATAAGCCTGAAAGGCCTCCAGGCTCCATAGGTGTTAATGGAGCCTGGAGCCCCTCAGGCTCATTTGCATACAGTCCATTATCTTGGTGGTAGATGCCTTTTAAGTAAAAAGAAAAAATGGCTTCTTGTGGACAAAACGAGTAATACACTACATAAGTTTGATTAAAGAAAGAGAAAACTGCTGCCATCTAATAGTAAAAGCTCAGACATCCCCAATAGACCGGGGGAAAAAACTATACATCTGCCCAGAGGAGAAACAGCAATTCTCTAACATCTATGTCAGGAATATACACATAGAAGAAAAGACTAAGTCACATTATAAATACAAAATCTTATTAAAGACAAAAGTGAGGATGTAATACAGTGGGGCTTATTTACTAAGGGTCGTGGATCGCACTTTTGTCAGATTTTTAGAAATTTTCAGGATTTGCACCATTGTGGCAGGTATTTAACTGGGGATTGAGTGGCACGTGATCGGATTTTGGCGCAGCTGCGTTGCTTTCATGCGACAGAAACCGGAGGGCGGGCCATCAGGCGATCTGACTGATTCAGACTGAGCGCGGGATTTAATATTCAAACTGTGTCACAACCAATGCACTTACATGCACCAGGAAGAAGAAGGTTAACTCCGGGGACCTGAGCGGGGAAGCGACACATGCAGGATATATGGCGCAGGATCTTAGTGACTCCCTGCACAGCACATTATACACGGACAATGCACTTACATGCACCAGGAAGGAGAAGGTGAACTCCAGGGACCTGAGTGGGGAAGCGACACATGCAGGAAATTTAAAAAACTCAATAAAAATCGATTTTACATTTTTAAAAAATCTCCTTTCCGTGGTTCAATTTCATATTTTGAGGATATATTAAAAAATCTTCTGAACGGATCCTTCGTTTCTAAGGCTTTCCCAACATCCAAGAATTGGCCATCCCTACGGTTGATGGCCCATCTAGGCTTCCGTAGATCCATTCCCCACATCCGGGATCCAGCATTGTGCAGCCATGTTTATCATATCCTGCACTGAATAAATCATCCTTATGATCTTGTGAACCTGAAACCCTAAATTTTCTGAATATTTCTAAGCTTCTTTTAATTAGGATAATAGTCTATGTCGGAGTGTTTTTATCTTTTGTGTGTATTTTATCAGATTTTTTACACTGTGGATTCAATCCCATTGGATACTCTGTAACCTGCACATAACAATGGGGGCAAAGTATCAACTTTTGGGATTATGTAACTATTTCTGGATGGAACATTCCCACCACTAGATACATATTTACTCTCCGCTGTGTGGTCTATGTTTTCCATGGTGATGATGAAGAGCCGAGCCAGGGCTTCATATGCATTTTTTATGGCATGAATTAAAATAGAGAAGATTTGATGAACTTTAAGCCTGATGTGTGCATTGCGCTTATTCACTCTGCGGTGACCCCCACAAAGAGTCCCCTCAGATGCAGCCGCCATATACATACAGTTATGTGTTTTATCACAGCGACATTGTATCTGTATCTAATAAAGAATTACAAGTTGCCGTAGCCCATCACACCTGCACCGCACATCTGCCTCTCTGCCTTTTCTAAGCATTTGCATCCTGACAAAATCCTGGGGTAGTCCCAGGGGTTGGGCTTTGGTTTGGATGCATTTCAAAAAACAACATGTACCTTGTCTGTGTTACTCCCTCCTCCATGGGGCCTTGTTTTGGAGATTCTGGCCAACAATCTCCTTCCCTCCAGCACTGAAGATGGCTTGTAGCTGGGTCTTCCAGCATGACAATGATGCAAAACACACAGTCAGGACAACTAAGGAGCCACTCTCTAAAAAGCATCTCAAGGTCCTGGAGTGGTCTAGCCAGTCCCTAGATCGGACACCCAATCAGAAATCTTTGGAGGAGCTGAAACTTCTTGTGGCCTGGAGAAGATCTGCGGAGAAGTGCGGCACAATCCCGGCTGTAGTCCAAATTACAAGAACTACAAAGATCTGGACCAAATATTAAGTTCTGTGCTTCTATTGTATCAAATATTTCATGCAATAAAATTCAAAGTAAGCCTTGAGATGACACAATACGACGTTCTGGATGTTTCTTACATTGTGTCTCTGGCAGTTGAAGTGACGTATGATAAGAATTGCAGATATCGGCAGCATATGAAATGACCCCCCTGAGATGCTGAATGCTCCGGCCCCCGAGTCTACGGAGTGTATTTCACATTTTATTGATATTTTTATGACATGACTACAGAATACACGTTACATATGGACATAATATTATTGACCGAGCACTTTCATAATATTATGGGAGAAGAAAACACATAAAGGAAAGAAATATTAGAAGACATGGGAAGTCGTCTCCACGGCCAGGTTAGTCCCGTGGATGGATTTGCTTGCATTTATTCAAGTCCATGAAGAAGCTTCATAGATACAGACATTTTTAACCCTTCACATTCTACTGAAATGTAGCTGCCCAGAGCATGTTCATGGCCATCACTCGCCCCGTGCCCGGGGCCATCGCTCGCCACGTGCCCGGGGCCATCGCTCGCTACCTGCCCATGGCCATCGCTCCCACAGGGCCATCGCTCACGACGTGTCCATGGCCATCCCTCACCACATGTCCTGTGCTCTGTGGGGCTCATCACGCCAAAAAAAAGTGTTGTAGACTGTGACGAGGCTTGAAGAGTCTATTCAACTCTACAGGTTCAAAAATGTGCCTATTACTTTCATTAACTATGTCCAGCAGTTTCTTTGCTATCCTCCTCAGTTATACCGTCCCTGCAGTAGCTTTCTCCCCTGGCTGCGCTGCTCCTTTCTACGAGACCGTATCGTGTTCCTGGTTAACTCTGGATGGAAGGGGAGGCCATGTGATGCTGCCTACTCCCTGTGCATGGCGGGGAAGGTCTTGGATTGGAGAGTGAGTCCTAAGAGGTTAATCTTGGGATGTAGCTAACAGGAGAGCCATGTGTCAGTGCAGAACTGTGGATGCAGATGACAACTGCAAAGAATAGTGAGGTAGAAGGGCTTCCTCCTTCCCAGTCTGTAATTTTACAGAACTTTCTCCGTGTGTCTATGCACCTCAAAGTTGTGTCACACAGACTTCTGTAGCCTCCTTTCCAAAGCCTCTGCTCTCTGGGCACTTTCTAAACAGCAGGGAAGCTGTTAACCCATAGTGCCCACACAGCACAGACTATATATATTCCATGTAACAATTTCACTGCTGGTTTCTACTATTTATTCAATGCTGTATGCTCCTCCATGTGATGAAAGCTGTCATGATAGTCACTATATGAATCCTAAATGTACTCACTGTGCAGAGCTCAGTGTATTTACTTGAAAACATCTCACTTGATTTGCTGCTAAGTTACTGCACGAAAGAACACAAGGCATCATGAGAGGTTAATCTCCGCCCACCTCACTGCTGCTGAGAAAGATTTTTGATACACAGCTTCAGATCAGAAAACTCTGGAAAGCAGAGGGTCAAGCAGCACAATACGGGAATCGTTCTGTTTGTTTTGCAAGGTGGGATGACAAATGAGAACTTGGCAGAAATCATTGAGAAATTGGAGTTACACTTTAAGGACCTGCTGCGACTGTTATATGGGAAGATTCTTGTGTCTTAATAAACGTAACATGTACGTAAAATATTTCACATATTGCGATATAAAAAGGGCCTGTCCCCGGTGTGAATTCTCTGATGTTTCATGAGAACAGATTTTTGGGTGAAACATCTTCCACACTCTGAACAGGAAAAGGGCTTCTCCCCTTTGTGAATTCTCTGATGTTTGTCAAGCACAGATTTCTGGGTAAAACACCTCCCGCATTCTGAACAGGAGAATGGCTTCTCCCCTGTGTGAATTCTCTGATGTTTAACAAGAACCGACTTATCAGTAAAACATTTGCCACATTCAGGACACGGGTATGGCCTCTCGCCTGTGTGAGTTCTCAGATGGTTAACCAGAACCGCTCTCTTGTTAAAGCACTTCCCACATACAGAACACGAAAATGGCCGCTCCCCCGTGTGAATTTTCTCGTGTTCACTAAGGCCGGATTTATAGGTAAAACATTTCCCACACTCTAAGCATACAAAGGGCTTCTCCCCCGTGTGAATTCTTCCATGTTCAACCAGACTCGATTTTCGTGTAAAACATCTCCCACAATCTGAGCAGGAGAATGGTTTCTTTCCAGTGTGAAGTTTTTGATGTTCAAAAAGACCCGATTTTTGGGCATAAGATTTCCCGCATTCTGCACACGAAAATGGCTTTTCTCCCGTGTGGATTCTCTGATGTTTAAAAAGGTCTGATTCCTGCGTAAACCACTTCCCGCATTCCAGACATAAAAACTGGGGTGGCCCCATGTTTGCCCTCGGTGGATTCGGTAGATGTGGCCTGTGTGTTTGTCCATCGTCTTTCGTGTGACACCTCTGATGTTCTATGTTATAGCCGTCCCACGCAGAGGGCTGGCCGCTTCCACCACTATCCTTGGGCTGACAATACGGGAATATGTTGTTACCTTCTCTATAACATGGAGTTTGCTGAGAAGTTCCTCCCATATTAGAGTGAGATAATGGATCCCTGCTGAGACATTGTGGATGTAAACTGGAGCGAGTCAAGTTTTCTCCCGAAATCCTCTTTGTCGTACTGAGACGTTCTTCCAAATCTGAGGATAAAAGAAGAAAACATCTCTCATGCAACTAATTTTGGATTGTCAGAATGGAGGCCATTATATTAAATTAAACAAAGTGTGGAGTATAAATTACACAGTCAGGTCCCAACAAGAATAATGGTGCTCGGACATGAAATCAATCTCCACTCAATCTCAAAATAAAGCTTTTTGCTATCCTCCTCAGTTTAGCCGGTCTCTGCAGTAGCTGTCTCTTGACTATGTTGCTTATCTCTGTGAGACTGTAGCTGGTTTACACAAGAAATTGGATAGATTCTAACTGCTCCTCCCTGCTCACCGTGGAGGGAGGTGGAGCCTTGTGTCTGTGCAGCTCTGTGGATACCGAAATCATCCTCCAGTCTGTTTCAACTGAACTTTCTCTGTCTCACTCCTCAAGCTGCGTCATAGACCCTGAAGCTCCCTCCCCCACCTTCTACCATGCAGAGAAGCTATTAACCTTTAGACCTCACATAACACAGACTATACACTTTATGTAACTGTTTCATTGCTGGTTTCTACTATTTATTCCATGTGATAAAAGATGCCAGACTAGTCACGATAACCTCCTATAAACAGACACTATGCAGAATTCAATGGTTTTACTTACTATATTTGCTGACAGGTTACTTCATGAAAGAATACAAAGCATCATGGGATGTGAGGGTAACTTATAAATGACTCAGTTTTAAGGCAAAGACAGGAAGAGGTTAGGCTCTGCACACTTCACAGCTGCAGGAGAAATAGGTGATCAGCAAAATATGGGCATCGCTCTGCTTGTTTTGAAAGGGGAAATCACCAATTTCACTTAAAGCCCAATTTTGACACAGAGACAAGTGTCCAATGGGCGCCTTCTCTTCAGCTCTTCTCCCTCCCTCTGTATCAACTTGATTGACAG
>WNYA01001646.1:0-65000 GCA_019512145.1 Engystomops pustulosus
TAGGTGCGATTTTTCACATTTTCATACATAAAAATGCAAAGTCCTGCTATTGAGGGACCTGCTCAGGTTTCAAGTCACTTTGAGAGTCTAAATAAAATAAAACCCCATAAATTACCCCCATTATAGAAACTACGACGTCCCCTCAACGTACATGAAACAACTTTTATGAAGTCCTGTTAACCCTTTAATTGTTTTACAGGGGTTAAAACAAATCTGATGCAATTTTGATAGTAAACTTTTTTTGGCTAAATGATTGTGTTTTTCAAAAGATGTACAAATTCTCAGTGGATAAATATACGAAAACGCTCCACAAAATTTGATACCCATACCCCATATGTGGTGGTAACCTGCTGTATGGGGCGCACGCCAGGGCATCGAAGGGAGCTGCGCCATTCAGAGCAGATTATTCATTGTCACTTTTTATTGCTATACAATCTTTATTTTTTGGCAATTTGGACATATAAGGGCTTATTTTTTGCGACATGAAATGCACTTTAAAATTTTAGTGGGTCATTAGCTTATTGATGAGATTTTATTAACTCTTGATTGTATGAGGAAGAAATTGTCAATTTTGGTTTCCTTTTTTTTTTTTTTGGGGGGTTCGTACACTAAAAATACGATGATATTTTATTCTATAAGATCACTACAATTATGTTATACCTCTTTATATAGTTTTTTTTTCGTTTATTTTTTACAATTTTATTACTGGATAAAAACGAATATAGGAGGAAATCCCATTTGCTTTTTGCATCGCCATCTTTTCGGATATAAACTTTAAACTTTTTTGGTTGACGAGCTAGTTTAGGGCTTATCTTTTTCGTGTTGAGTTCTTTCAGTGGTACCAATTTGGCGCACAAAACTTTTTTTGATCACTTTTTAGAACTTTTTTGTGTAGAGATTTTATGAAAAAGGTACATTTTTGGCGGTTTTTTTTTTTTTTTTTAATGGGGTTCACGAGCGGGTCCAATAATGTATCGGAGTTATTTACGGATTGTTACGGAGCGGCGATACCAAAATGTTGGGTTTTTTTTGGCAATTTATTTTTTTTTTTTTTTTTTTCACTTTATTTGCATGTGTATAGGGAATATTGTGTTTAGGGGACTTTAACAACTTTATTTAATTAATTCTTTTTATTAAAAATGTTTTTATTAATGTTTTTAACTTTTTTTGTTTACTTTTACGATTAGCTTGAACAAATGATCCACTGATCGCTTGTTCAGCTATTCTTCACATTACACAGTGTATATCAAGATGTATTAACTGTGTTAATGCTGCACATGCTCAGGTGTTAAAGCCGGGTCCTGAAGGCAGGACCTGGCTCCCGGAGGAGTTTCGCGGCAGTCCCCCCGGGCTTCGATCGGATCAGCGAACCCCCCCGTAAGCGCCGCGAGGGGGTCTGATTCACTTTAAACGCCCCTAACATGCCGCAACTTCTGGCCCCACTGCTTCATGCTCCCGGGATGCAGTACTATTACGTCAAATGTCGTGGAAGGGGTTAAACTTACCCACAATCCATTAAATAGGCAATGTAAATTCAGCAATAATAATCTGTTGTATAATATCTTAACATGTGGTTTGAGTCTGGCATTGTGTGTGGTTCAATATCGATAGTTGGGTTCTAGAAACATTAACCCCTGACAACATGGCCACATTTTAATACACTTACACAGGATATAATATATATAATATATTTTTTTTTTAAAACACAACACATTTATTTTATTGCATCTTCAACATTTAATAAAATTTCACTGTAAATGCTCTAATTTTAAAAAAATTTTTCTTCCCCCATGACTCATATGCATTGTGGCAAAGAGGTAAAGACAGGGCTGTGGAGTCATTAAGGGCCGTGCACGGTTTTCATGAATAGTTCAACTCCTCTTCTTTCAAAATGCTTGCGATACAGGATATTAAGAACAACTGTTCATTTTACCAACTCTAACCAATGTACATAGATTTTAGGAAGAATTATAAAAACGTCGTATTCTACCAAATAGCCACTGACTCCACAGCCCCAAAAAACACAAACCACAAACTGACAATACACACATATACTTTGATAACCTTAAATCAGGAAATCTGATAAATGTATGAGTAGATTTCAGCAGAACAACCCATTTTCTTGGTATTTGGACAATTTGCCTGTTGTCTTTTGAAGGAATGGTCTTTCATGCTAGAAAAGAGGCAGAAAAAAAAAAAAAAAAAAAAATTTGAGTAGACATTGGCACCTGATAAATCTTTCCTTACATTGAAGCACAACCTCATATCAACACAGTGGCTTAGGCCTCCTAATGTTTACCGCGGGTGGGTGCCTCCCCAGGAACACAAACATGTAAAGTTTCAGCATGGTTAAAAAAAAATAGTTTGCCTCACATCTCACAAATAAACCAAACTTTGTTATCTTACCTGGCATCAAAGGGTATGTATCCTGCTCGAACCGCCCCTCCAAACATTGAAACTACAGTTGTATAAGCAAGGTGATCTCGTGTAGGTCATTTACCCATAACATTTGTGCTTTACCTGAGTAACATTAATAAAATATTAATAATTCCTTTGTATAAGCGCCAACAGATTACGCAGCGCGCACAGAGTTAACCAAATCAATCCCTGTCCCCATGGCGTTCCACATCTTATCAACCTACCAGTATGTTTTGGAGTGTTGGAGGAAACCGGAGGACCCGAGGAAACCCATGCAAACACGGAGAGCATAAAAAAATTCTCTGCAAGGTTGACCTGGATGCAGGGTGTGTAACAACAGCCGGTCCCCAGGATGGTTGCGGAACAAATCATTAGTTGCTGTTTACCTGGGCCCTGGGAGTACACAGTAACAGGAACCCTAGGCCTGATGTGCATAACGTATGTTTCTACACTGTATGTATTGTGTATGTACTATATCAGTACTGTTCAAATTTAATGGTATTATACTATATTTGTGGCATAAATTAATACCTAGTAAAACTAGGTATTAGTGTAAAAATGTATGCATATAAGTGTATACAAGTATGTGATTTTGAGTTTAAAATTTACAAAATGTGTGTATATAATATAAAATGGTTCATATAGCGAGTGCCTTAAAAAATAACAATTTGTACATTGTATACATTAAGGGTATGGGGGACCCCATGCAGAAATCTGCTATTGGGCCCAAGCTCTCCTAGTTACACCACTGCCTTGGACTTGAACTAGGACCCCCCCAGCGCTGCAAGGTTGGAGTGCTACCACCATAAACATCAACATAAGCATCAACCCTATGCTTTAAAAACAATTATTCTACATACCATACAATTGAAATGTTGCACAATGGGATACTTTCCAGCCTAATGGCCATTGACCACCGTTCGTACTTAAAAGGCTAGATCAAAGTAGAGAGACAATGCTATCACCTGTAGTGCTCATTCCATACACTCCAAATACACCGTTATGTTATATTTATGTGTGTTATTTATAATGAATTTATTTTCTTTAATGCCTTTTGATTGCGTGCGTATATAATATATACCACGTTCATATCAACATACTACTCATACACAAATAGGTCTCATCATAGACACCATGTCAGCCCATCATCCATCCTGTCTCGTGGATTACATAAATACAGAATCTTATTCTCAAAGAGTTTGTAATAATACCGTTGTGTATGTTCCTGTCACAAGTTACATCTGAACAAAAGGACTTTATCTATGACTGTAGTTGTGATAATAGAAATTTCACATTTAATACATGGAGTAGGCACTAAATCAGGATGGCGAACCTTTAGAGACCGAATTATGCGGAGAATGCCCCAACTACTAAACCAAAACCCACAATAATTATCGCAAGTGCAGCACCAGAAATTTATATATTCCCTTCTGCTGTCACAACTTTCATCTCACATCAGAGCACCCTGATGACATCAAAAGCAGAAAATTACCGCAGTAGTAGCTGTCACTTTAAAATATCTCTTGGCACAGAAATCCTGGGCTGTCTGGGACCGCAGGAGATACGCTTGGAGTCACTCTGTGATGGCCTGGTGTCGCAAACGGGTGTCATATCGGTTCACACCACCACTGCCTAATTGATTTACATGGCAAATATTTACATTTTATATTGACGTTTCGATTTTACTTCTATGGATTTTAGATTTACACAGTATACATACCAATTTTAAAAGAATAATTCTAAAATAATTGTTTATGGAAAAAAGTAAGTCCCTATCACCCGAATTAGGATAAAGTTTTGTAACATGATTTTAATATAACCACTGTGTTATGTGTGACTCTTCCATTCTTTACCCCAAATGACACAGAAGAATCCTTTTCTTCCCAGCCTAAACAACATACGGAACACCGGTAAAAAAGATCAATTTTCCCCCTCTTCTAATCTTTGACTTCATTCCAATAGAGTCGCTCTTTGCCATGGCCTTGAGATCTAAATTAAAAATAAATAGTTAAATAGGAAACAAAATTTAAAAAAAAGATCGTTCACAATTGAAATTATATATCAGTCACTAAAAAGAAGTCCCACGTAAAATACTTACGTTCAATTGTCAAACTTTGTTGGACTTGTATAGACCTACGAAGGTTGGATTTTGTAGTTTCCTCCAAAGTAGAAATGGATGTATTCAATGATATTAACAAATCCAAAAATTTGTTTGGGCAGCTCTTCAGCAGGAGGCACTATGCCTGTGTGGAATAGAGGGGATAAGCAAGCTAAGAGAAAAGTATCCTTCTCCAATCCCCACTTCTCACTCTGTGGTGGTATTTTTTTGTGGATGTATACCATTGAAGAATGTCTTAAAAAAAATGAGATATCATATAGACCTCTTATACACTAGTTTAACTTTGCCATACATGATTTGCTAATAGACCAACAAAAAAAAAAAATGCTAAAGGGGATTTTCTCATCTGGGCATTCACATTTAATGTAGATTCAACTCATTGTACAAAATGGTCTTAAATTGGATGTTTTATAAGCCGATGACGCCCCTTTACCATCAAAAACTAATGGGTAAAAACCTATTGCCTGACTGGAGTACAAAGCCGATGGTGGTAAATGCTTTGGTCAGCAGATCGCCCCCGTAGTATGTAATACCATCCCCCCCCCCCCCCGTATATGTCCAGCCGCAGCCGGCCCCCCCCCATAGTATGTAGCCAGCCGCCCCCCCCCCATAGTATTTTTTGCCCAGCACATCCGCCCCCCTCCCATTAGTTGTCAGCCAGCCCCCCCCCCGCCCATATATTTAGTACCAACCGCCCCCCCGCATAGTCTTGTACCAAGCCCCCCCGCGCCCCCCCCCCTTATATTAGCCGTCCTCCGGCCGCCCCCCCGTATATTTTCCACAGCCCCGGCCCGCCCCCATCGACCCCCACCCCCCCTTAGTTTCCAATCCTCCACTTTCCTAACCCAAAATTGAAACTTATATACTCTGTGGCCCCGACGTGCAGCGCTTGCTCTCCCCGATGTCTGCGCCTCTATCCTCCTATCTGCGCCTCTTCCTCTTCTCTAACTTTGTGGCTGAGCGCCGCCATTGTTCTCTTACGTTCTCCCTCCGCCCTGTAAGGCAGTGCACCTATATTATCAGGCTGCTAGCTTTGACGTACATAACTAGGCGCTGCCTGGGACAAAAACACGGGGGCGCCCATGCGTCGCATTAGTTAGATAGAAAAAAGATGCACGGAAGGCCACACAGATGACCCCGCGCAGACATCGGACCACACCGGAGGGTGATTATACAAGTTTAATAATGTTTTTAAAATATTTTTTTAAGTATATATATCTCGTATTTTTGGCGCTGAAAACTAACGTCGGCTATACCAATATATACGTAAACAAATCTACTTCCAATAAAAAATATATGGATGCTGCCATATAACCGGTCACATTCAACAATGGACGCTGGATTAGACCTGCTTACCTTATATGCCACTGTGCCTCCCAGATGGAAAGGAACAAGACAAACACACACGCACTATATGCCCTCTTGTGCATTTGCACTATGTCCTCATGACAAGACAGGGTGCTTCTTCAGTATGCGATTTGTTGATTCACAGATATTCTGGCTTCGTTCTTCTCTCTTTGCTCTCTTCGCTGTCTTGGATTCTGGACTAAAATACATTAAATTTCAACTTTAAAATTAAATTACACATCAAGTCTATATTGTGTGCTCAAATAATGAATATATGTTAGCAGCAGCATATATCCTAGCATAAAAGGCAGCAAAAGTGTCCCACAGCTCATATCATGGCCTTTAAGCATTAAGCAGGATGTGAGGAGACACAAAGACCCATGACACAAACAATACATGTTATGATTTACTTTAATCAGTTTTTAGGGAAGGGAGGTGATCTTGAAACTTTAAAAGACGCCCGTATAGGACGCAGGGTTTTTCTGCCATTTCTCGTGCTCTCCAACTTCAAAAATCCATAACTTTTTAAATATTTGTTTACGTGTACGAGTGTGTGAGGGCTTATTTGTGCGTAACAAATTTTACTTTCCTGTAAGGTTATTATTTTACATGCGTGTACTGCGAAGCTGAAAAAAATTCCAATTTTGGAAAAATTGAAAAAAAAAAAACCCGCATGTGCGTCACGTTCTTGTGGGCTCAGTTTTTAACGACTGACTGTCTGCACTCCAAATAACCCCTCAACTTTAGTCTTTGGTTGCGGTTCGATCGGGGCGGTGATACCAACTTTAATAGGTTTTAATTGTGTTTTAATACATTTTCAAAATTAAACGATGTGTAACCAAAGAAAAAAAAGTTTGCCATCTTCTGACCTAATAACTTTTTCATACTTTGGGTGCCGGAGATGTTAGGTCCATTTTTTTGCAAATTATGCACGTTTTCATTGCTACGCCATTTTGAGGTCTGTGCGACCTTTTGATCATTTTTTATGTGATGTAAAAAGGTGTAAAAGTCGGGCATTTCAGCATTTTGCGCGATCTCCATTTCCTTGCCTCCCCCCCCCTTCCTCCCACCTCTGAGGTCACCGCCAAGTCGTAACAGCTTTTATATTTTGATAGATCGGGCATTTTGGGGACCGGCGTACCTAAATGTGTCTGATTTTTTACTGTTTATTATATTTTTATATTAGTTCTAAGGGAAAGTTGGTGTGATTAGAATTTTTAAATATTATATTACTTATATTTTTTTAAACTTTTTTTCTTCTTTTTCCTCTTTGCCCCCACTATTTCTTAGATCATCTCTAGGGTACATTAACCCTAGATGGTCAGATCGGCTCCTATCCATATACTGCAATACTTTCTGTATTATACTTCTGTATTGCAATATCGACATTTTGCAGGTCATTCATACAAGGAGCCACTGGCTCCATTTGTAACGAAGCCTGCATAAGGGCCGATGTAGTCCTTGTGTCAAAAGAAGACCGCGAGGCTTACGCATGGCGACCGAGTCGCGAAAGGAGGGGATGTAGGTAGGAGAAGAACCGGAAAAGGAGAAAAAGGAGGAGAGGGGAAAAGCGAGGGGAGGAGCAAAAGGACAAGAGGGTTTCCACTGTCCGAATGCCACCCGCTAAACCGCCCCGTTCCTTTGCTGTGCCAGAGTGGCGGCGATCGTAAAAAAGAGGCGGCCTCCCGCATCTCCGCCGTCTTTTAAACGCCCGTCCGGCGACTTTGCCGGCGGGCAATGACAGGGTTGATAGCCGCAATCGGTGCTTGCACCGATCTGCGGTTATTAAAAGGGCGTGGGGTTTTTTATTATAGTGCAAAATGTCAAAAACCCCACCTTTGTATGAAGAGAGGACGTCAGCCTCTTGAGCCCTCTTCATACACTCCTTACAGCCTCGGCGCCTTAAGGCTCGGCGGCAGAGAGTTTATGGTTAAAGTTTAAAAAAAAAAAAAAAAAAAAAACACACAAAAATAGAAAGTTCAAACATTTTTTTTTTAAAATCTGTATTGGTCTTATTACTCATAGGCACGATGGCTGCCAAGACGGCCGGGGATTGGAACAAATTCCGAAAATCCCAAGGCCACCTCCGCGACCGATAGTGCGTCCCCGATGACTATATAGGAGGGCCAATCATAATCAAGGCGGGTGCTGCAACCCACCAGCAACCTCTTTCACCCAATCCCTTGGAACTATCCCTTTTCTGTTCCGTCACTGGCATTATGGCAGGTCCCTTTTTCAACACCTTCCGCATTCAAGTCTAAAAGTGGGGGGGGTTAATAAGCCTGCCATCAGCATCTGAATTGAGTCTCTATGGCAAATCCTTCAAGTCTGAGACTGTAGCTGTCATAGTGCAACTACCTATTCGGAAACGGTGTTAGGTATCGGCAATCATGTGGCAGACCACAGCACTTAAATCGTTAAGTGGGGCCGCAATTAGTGCCAAGCAGCCCACTGATGCAGATATAGCAACCACCCCCTCACGCCCAATTTATCATGGGGCGAAAGGATAAAGCTCTGGTAGTGGGTATTGCGTATATCACTTACCAACATACACCGAAAAAAAAAATAACTGAAGATACTAAACCACTAAAATAATATGTATATCTCTCAGAACACCGGGCTCACCCACTCCTCTAGTTCCCCTTCTCCCCCATGACAGAACTACATACAGGTCAGAGCCTTCAATGCACAGAGAGCTGTTCAGCTTTCTCCTCCGACATGAACGAAATCTTCTTATTTTGAGGGGCCCCTCGTTTAATACAACAAAAAAAACCAAAAAAAAAATGCTTTCGAGATAGCCTTATATATATAAAACAAAATGCATATAGGGCATGGCCCCCGCCGTAGTGTATAGAGCGCCATCCTCTGGGCAAAAAAATTAAACTAAAAGTATACGTCCCATACTTGCGGCTCGACCTGGAACCATAGGTCCGCCCGCGTACCACCCGCGGCTTTTCCCTCTTTATGACCTGGGTCATATAGGACCACCATCACCATCGATATGTGTATCTAAGAGCACATATTTCTGACCGCGACTTTACTGAGGCACGGGACAAGCACCCAGGATGGTAGGGGCATTGCCCTAAGGCGATCACCTACGCCCTGTCCCAGCCCTGGCTCTTTATTTTAAGTGAAAACATTGTTGTGGATTAAAAAATAAACCTCACTCATGCCCCGGCCCGCACCATCCCTACCCTCCTCACACTTTACGAAAATCTCTGACTTTGTGATCTTTTTTGTTCACCCACTCCATCCAAGCTTTTTCCCGATGAAATTCACAAAGTAATATTTTTGAATCTACATTAAAAAATGTTAATTTAACAACTTAGTGTGGGACATATATCACCTGAAGAAACTCTTTTCCAGAAAAAGTTATATACGGTAAATACTCAGGACACTGCTGACGCGTTCATAAATTCAATAATTGTGTTTCTCACTGCTTGCATATTGTTGAAAAAAAATGCTTATGTGAACAGACCCACAGGAATCAATGGGTCAATATACAATCCCAAAAAAACAGATAGCATACGGACCTCAAAAACACCTGTCTGAATGAGCCCTTCAGTTGGATTTACATGCATGTGAAGGGTAAGAGACCTTAAGCTTGAGTGCATTATGTTTTGCCAGATTTGCAATTTACTTGTATACATATGATTACATGTTGCAAATATGTTGAGGTTTCATACAACATATTAAATGTTATCTCTGGCAACTATTAACAGCACAGCTGTTGGAATTGGTTGCCATGGGAAACTAAAACAGTTCTGCTCTCAAATACTTCTGATAAATCTCCCCCTGTGTGTGGAATCCTGGGCTGACAGTGGGTAATGACAATTATTATCAATCAGTAATATTGCAAATGTGTTTATGCATTTTTATTGTATTCTTAGGTATTAACTATGTAAAATGCCATATTTCTAAATACTTACCAGGAAATACTTTTGAGACAGCATTTATCTCTTCCAAACAGAAATCAACCAAAAAGCAAGTTGGCTTCCAATTCACGTTCCATGACTTAAATATTGCTAATACTTCCAGTATGCTTTGCGAATTTTCATACTGGGTGACAAAGGCCCCTACTACAACATAACACACATTTGTCCTAACACAGAGAAAAAACAGTGGCAGAGCATACCGCGTGGTTCGGTATGTAGCATCAAATAGGGTCATATGATTTCCATATAACTGTAGTAACCTTTTTTGCCACTCTGTTTGATAGCAGAACAAAAATGTCTGCTTATTGCACTCTTCATCTGTGGCTGTGTTTGGTCGACAATAAATGTTAAGAGTAGTATCTTCTTTCTGCCATTCATGCACAAGATGAAGTAGGTTAGATTGATCTACTGAAGAGGTGTGGGTTGATGACTTGGCTTTAGCCATAATATTGCAAATGTCCTTTCTTGTAGGATAGAACCGTCTCCGATATTCTATCGGTACATCTGAATCTGGAAACATTTCTGTACTGACGTATGTATTAATGTGACGCCTCATCTCACTAATTTTACGAACACCACCTCTGTGTAAATTGATAATTTTTTCTTTGACTCTAATGTCAACCTTTTCACGTAAGTTGGCTACCTGAAAATAAAAATTGTCATAAAATTGGTAATCTGACATTCTAATACATTTCAACAAATTGCTTCATGGGCGATACCATTCAATTATTGGAAGTACCTTGTGAGCCTTATGGTTTGGCATTAGGAGCCAGGGCAGTACCATGGCCGGACTGAGTGGAGACCATAGTGATAACATGTGAGATGTTCTGTAATCACAGCTCGCACACATTCTCTACGTGTCCATAAGCCAAAATGGCTTCAGTAAAAAATCACTGATGTGAAAAAAAATGCCAATGTGAAACCACCCTTAGGCTGCATTAACACAAACTTAGCCTAATGTATGCCTGACCTGCCATAGCCATGGTCTGTAGGTTGTAATTTCTGAGATTGTGCATCCCTTGTTTAGAGCATGACCCAAGAGTACTAGAATTTTTCATTATCAGTAATTCAGATAAGTTGGAACTTATAGAAACTTGAACAAAGAAAAATGTCAGCTCCCATAATGCAAAGAATCCATCATGTAACCACCAGTGCTCCGGAGAGGAGGTGGATAAGACCACTCATCGGTCCTCCAAAGCCGCGTCGCTGTCGGTTAGCATCGATATGTAGAAAAACATAGAAAAAGGTTCTCCAGGACTCCAATAAAAATCCTCAAGTTTATTGGTTTACATTAAAAGCAGTAAAATGCTAAATTGCACGTGTGGTACACAGACCAACACATTTTGAACGTATAAAAAATTTCTATCTGTTCTTAGTCATGGTCAAGTCATGAGATCACGTCTAAGAACAGAGAGAAATTTCTTATACGTTCGAAACGTGTTGGTCTGTGTACCACACATACAATTTTTCATTTTACTGCTTTTAATGTAAACCAATAAACTTGAGGATTTTTATTTTTATTGGAGTCCTGGAGAACCTTTTTCTATGTTTTTCTACAATTCAGTTAAGTAGCTCATAAGCACAAAGAATATTTATACAGAGTATGATACATATGGCCTTATACTACTCCAATCCTTCACTTCCCCCCAGCCTCAGCATATTTAGCCTAATGGAGATAGCTAGTGTTACCCAAAACAGTAGGTGTCCGGGCTTTAGCCCCTTAAGGACCAGGCCCTTTTTCGTTTTTGCGTCTTTATTTTTCACTCCCCCACCTTAAAAAAATCTATAACTTTTTTTATTTTTCCATGTAAGGAGCTGTGTATGGGCTTATTTTCTGTGTAACAAATTGCACTTCATAGTGATGGTATTTAGTATTCTATGCCATATACTGGAAAGCGGGGAAAAATTCTGAATGTAGTGAAAATTATGAAAAAACACATTTGCACCATTTCTTATGGATTTGGATTTTATGGCTTTCATTGAGCGCCCCAAATGTCATGTATACTTCAATCATTAGGTAAATACAATCACGTGGATACCAAATTTGTATATGTTTTATAATGTTTTCATACACTTACAAAAATTAAAACCTCCTGTAAAAAAAAAAAATTCTTCAGTTTGCCCTGTTCTTGCACTAATAACTTTTTCATACTTTGGTGCACGGAGCTGTGGATGGTGTCATATTCTAAAAAATACCGTATATACTTGAGCTTAAGCCGACCAGAGTATAAGACAAGACCCCTAATTTTACCACAAAAAACTGGGGAAAACCTACTGACTTGAGTATAAGCCGAGGGTGGGAAATGCATTGGTCACAGCCAACCCCTGCCCCCCAGTATATACCCTGCCCCAGCACATAGCCAGCCAGCCAGCCCCTGCCCCCAGTATATACCATGTCAGCCCCTGCCCCCCAGGAAATAGCCAGCCAGCCCCTGCCCCAGTATATACCCTCCCCCAGTACAAAGCTAGCCCCTGCCACCAGGTATAGAGCCTGCCAGCCCCTGTGCCCCATTATGGAGCTGGACCCCAGCCCCGTTGATTTAAATTAAACTAAACTTTCTGGCGGCGCTGGAAAGGTGGGTTTTTTACTTTTTTTTTTTTGCCTCGAGTAAAAGCTGAATTTGTATTTTTCAACACATTTTTTTGTGCTGGAAAAACTTGGTTTATACTTGAGTATATACGGTACTTGACAACCCAGCCTAATAGGTTAATAAAAAAAAAAGCCACACATACCCTGAAACACATAATTATTCAGTTTACGAAATCCATACATGCAATACATACCTCTCCTGTAGTTGCATGAAATTTATGGTCAGACTGCACTGGAAATCTGGCTACATATCCATGACTAGTTTTTACAGTGTCTACATTCTTTAAAAGCGCTAATTTTAATTTCTTGGAACAAGTTTTTCTTCTTCTTACTGTATCAATTTCAATCTAGTTTAAAACATACAAAAAATATTTGATGATTCACGAAAAATAGGCAACAATTTTAACACTGGCCCAGATTTATTAAAGCAGATGAACCTCAATTTGTGCCTACTCCGCAGACCATCACAGCCGCCTGTGGTGGTATAAAGGGGGGGGGGGGGGGGGTTGTTGCAGTTCCTTGCATCTAGGGATTGCAACTATTTTCAAAAATTATACGGCAGTACAATCCTGTTTAAAATTATGGGGTACATTTATCATTAGCAATATTGATATCTTTTTTTTTTTTTTTCCTAAAGCTTTTCTGCTCCCAAAAACTGATATTAGCAGGTTTGCCATTTTGGGAGCTAATTTGATTGCAACTATTTTCAAAAATTATACGGCAGTACAATCCTGTTTAAAATTATGGGGTACATTTATCATTAGCAATATTGATATCTTTTTTTTTTTTTCCTAAAGCTTTTCTGCTCCCAAAAACTGATATTAGCAGGTTTGCCATTTTGGGAGCTAATTTGAAGTCACATTTTTGAGAAACATCTATTTGTCTAACAGGTTTTTTTAGACACAAAACAAAAGTTATAAAACTATTAAGATCTGGAAGCAGGCTAAATACAAAAGACACAAACCCTCTTTATTGATTTGCGTCAAACTCATGGGTCCAAAAAAAAAGTGCATAAAAAGGTGCAAAGAATTAAATTATTGCAATTATTAAATCTAGACCAAAGTGATTAAGATGTGAAAAATCCTTTAGGGTGTGTACAGGAATAGGTTCTGGGCTGAGAAAACAGCCATCCTTGAATAGTTAGGATCTTTAAAACCACATGGTCAACAATGTCTGCACTGAAAAAAAACAGCAAGCCACAATCATTGACATGCCAAGAAATAAAACCAAAATACTGACAATATTGTCAATACTTTTTGAAAGAAAAAAAAAAAATCACATCTTTATGGAGTATTCTGCCACAATAGATGCTGCAGGGTTGTTACAAAACAAACCAGCAACAGCCTGGCAGTGTGCACACCCTGAAGGCTAATTCACACGAATGTGTGCACGCCATACCGTAGCATGGTGGGCACACGATAGATGAGGGGGTGAGCGCTGCCCATGCCCCTCTCCATAGAGATATTGCACACGGCGCCGTATTATGGGGAAAGATAGGACATGTCTATCTTTTCCCTGAGTACGGAACCATGTAGCTCCATACGGCTTCATGCGCCCATTGCCGTGTGACGGCCATGTAAAAGTAGCCTTACACTGGAAAAACCATAAACGAGTTAACCATAGCTAACAAAACACAACCATGATCTTGTCCTGGTGTTGTTAGTTTGGGAAGGGGGGGGGGGAGGGAGGTGTTTGTAGTAATTTTATTCCATCAGTTGTATTGGGCAGGGGGAAAAGAAAAAAAAAAAAAAAAGGTCAAGAGGGTAATAAAGTACCAATTAATTTTCTATAAAAGATAGTTCACATAATTTTCTTCAATCCTGAGGTCCTGCGTATTTAGATGAAGCTATTTAATTAAACACTTGTAACCACTGGAAGTAATATTCCAAAAAATTTGCTTCTTAAACCCCTTAACGCCGAAGCCACTTTTCACCTTCCTGACACGGCCCATTTTTTCCAATCTGCCCTGTGTCACTATAAATGGTTATAACTTTGGAACGCTTTAACATATCCAAGTGATTTTAAAATTGTTTTCTCGTGACACATTGTACTTCATGTTAGTTAAAAAATTTTGGTGGTATGTTTTGCATTTATTTATGAGAAATTCAGATATTTGGTGAAAATTTGGAAAAATTCTTGATTTTCAAACTTCAAAATATTCTACTTTTTCCACACATAGTTATTAAGTTTTTTTGCTGTTATGACTATCATTCACCGAATGTCTACTTTATGTGGACATGCTTTTTTATGCATACTCTTATATTTGTAGGATGTTCTAGGGCTTTGATCTTTAGGTGCGATTTTTCACATTTTCATAAAAAATGCAAAGTCCTGCTATTGAGGGACCTGCTCAGGTTTCAAGTCACTTTGAGAGGCCTAAATAAAAGTAAAACCCCATAAATTACCCCATTATAGAAACTACGCCCCTCAACGTACATGAAACAACTTTTATGAAGTCTGTTAACCCTTTAATTGTTTTACAGGGGTTAAAACAAAATCTGATGCAATTTTGATAGTAAACTTTTTTTGGCTAAATGATTGTGTTTTTCAAAAG
The DNA here is from genome assembly GCA_019512145.1 of Engystomops pustulosus. Lineage (NCBI taxonomy): Eukaryota > Metazoa > Chordata > Amphibia > Anura > Leptodactylidae > Engystomops > Engystomops pustulosus. Next base: position 14,964 of record WNYA01001646.1, read on the forward strand.
ATGTACAAATTCTCAGTGGATAAAATACGAAAACGCTCCACAAAATTTGATACCCAATACCCCATATGTGGTGGTAACCTGCTGTATGGGCGCACGCCAGGGCATCGAAGGGAGCTGCGCCATTCAGAGCAGATTATTCATTGTCACTTTTTATTGGCTATACACTTTATTTTTTGCAATTTGGACATATAAGGGCTTATTTTTTGCGACATGAAATGCACTTTAAAATTTTAGTGGGTAATTAGCTTATTGATGAGATTTTATTAACTCTTGATTGTATGGAGGAAGAAAATTGTCAATTTTGGTTTCCTTTTTTTTTTTTTTGGGGGGGTCGTACACTAAAAATACTATAATATTTTATTCTATAGATCACTACAATTATGGTGATACCTCATTTATATAGTTTTTCGTTTATTTTTTACAATTTTACTGGATAAAAACGAATATAGGAGGAAATCCCATTTGCTTTTTGCATCGCCATCTTTTCGGAGATATAACTTTAAACTTTTTTGGTTGACAGAGCTAGTTTAGGGCTTATCTTTTTCGTGTTGAGTTCTTTTCAGTGGTACCAATTTGGCGCACAAAACTTTTTTTGATCACTTTTTAGAACATTTTTGTGTAGAGATTTTATGAAAAAGGTACATTTTTGGCGTTTTTTTTTTTTTTTTAATGGGGTTCACGAGCGGGTCCAATAATGTATCGGAGTTATTGTACGGATTGTTACGGACGCGGCGATACCAAATATGTGGGTTTTTTTGGCAAATTTATGTTTTTTTTTCACTTTATTGCATGTGTATAGGGAATATTTGTGTTTAGGGGACTTTAACTTTATTTAATTAATTCTTTTTATTAAAAAATGTTTTTATTTAATGTTTTTAACTTTTTTTGTTTACTTTTACAGATTAGCTTGAACAAATGATCCACTGATCGCTTGTTCAAGCTATTCTTCACATTACACAGTGTAATACAGATGTATTACACTGTGTAATGCTGCACATGCTCAGTGTGTTAAAGCCGGGTCCTGAAGGCAGGACCTGGCTCCCGGAGGAGTTTCGCGCAGTCCCCGGGCTGCGATCGGAGCAGCGAACCCCCCCGGTAAGCGCCGCGAGGGGGTCTGATTCACTTTAAACGCCCCTAACATGCCGCAATCTTCTGGCCCCAGCTCCGTTCATGCTCCCGGGATGCAGTACTATTACGTCAAATGTCGGGAAGGGGTTAAACTTACCCACAACCTTAAATAGGCAATGTAATATTCAGCAATAATAATCTGTTGTATAATATCTTAACACTGTGTTTGAGTCTGCATTGTGTGTGGTTCAATATCGATAGTTGGGTGCTAGAAACATTAACCCCTGACAACATGGGCCACATTTTAATACACTTACACAGGAGATATATATATATATATATTTTTTTTTTAAAACACAACACAATTTATTTTTTATTGCACTTCAACATTTAATAAAATTTCACTTAAATGCTCTAATTTTAAAAAATTTTTCTTCCCCCATGACTCATATGCATTGTGCAGAAGAGAGGTAAAGACAGGGCTGTGGAGTCATTAAGCCGTGCACGGTTTTCATGAATAGTTCAACTCCTCTTCTTTCAAAATGCTTGCGATAACAGGATATTAAGAACATACTGCATTTTACCAACTCTACCAATGTACAGTAGATTTTAGGAAGAATGTATAAAAACTCGTATTCTACCAAAATAGCCACTGACTCCACAGCCCCAATAAACACAAACACACAAACTGACAATACACACATATACTTTGATTAACCTTAAAGTCAGGAAATCTGATAAAATGTATGATGTAGATTTCAGCAGAACAACCCATTTTCTTGGTATTTTGGACAATTTGCCTGTGTCTTTTGAAGGAATGGTCTTCATGCTAGAAAAGAAGATGCAGAAAAAAAAAAAAAAAAAAAATTTGAGTAAGACATTGGCACATGATAAATCTTCCTTACAATTGAAGCACAACCTCATACAACAAGTGGCTTAGGCCTCCTAATGTTTACCGCGGGGTGGGTGCCTGCCCCAGGAACACAAACAATGTAAAGTTCAGCATGGTTAAAAAAAAAATAGTTTGCCTCACATCCACAATAAACCAAACTTTGTTATCTTACCTGGCATCAAAGGGTATGTATCCTGCTCAAGCAGCCCCTCCCAACATGGAAGACTACATGTTGTATAAGCAAGGGGATGTGGTGTGAGGTCATTTACCCAGTAACATTTGCTTTACTGAGTATAGCGCCAACAGATTACGCAGCGCTGCACAGAGTTTACCAAATCAATCCCTGTCCCCATGGCGTTCACAATCTTATCAACCTACCAGTATGTTTTGGAGTGTTGGAGGAAACCGGAGGACCCGGAGGAAACCCATGCAAACACGGAGAGCATAAAAAAATTCTCTGCAAAGGTTGACCTGGATGCAGGGGTGTAACAACAGCCAGGTCCCAGGATGGTTGGCGGAACAAATCATTAGTGCTGTTTACCTGGGCCCTGGGAGTACAGCAGTAACAGGAACCCTAGCCTGATGTGCATAACGTATGTTGTCTACACTGTATGTATATGTGTATGTACTATACAGTACGTGTTCAAATTTAATGTGTATATACTATATTTGTGCATAAATGTAATACCTAGTAAAAACTAGGTATTAGTGTATAAATGTATGCATATAAGTGTATACAAGTATAAGTGAATTTATGAGTTTAAAAATTTAAAAATGTGTGTATATAATATAAAATGTGTTCATATACGAGTGCCTTAAAAAATATATACATATTTGTACAATTGTATACATTAAGGGTATGGGGGGACCCCATGCAGAAATCTGCTATGGGGCCCAAGCTCTCCTAGTTACACCACTGCCTGGACTTGAACCTAGGACCCCAGCGCTGCAAGGTTGGAGTGCTAACCACCATACATCAACATTAAGCATCAACCCTATGCTTTAAACAATTATTCTACATACCATACAAATTTAAAATGTTGCACAATGGGATGACTTTCCAGCCTAATGGCCATTGACCACCGTTCGTAACTTAAAAAGGCTAGGATCAAAGTAGAGACAAATGCTATCACCTGTAGTGCTCATTCCATACATCCAAATAACACCGTTATGTATATTTATGTGTGATTATTTATAATGAATTTATTTTCTTTATGCATTTTGATTGCGTGCGTATATAATATATACACGCATATACATACATACATACATACACAAATAGGTCTCATCATAGACACCATGTCACCATCATCCAGTCTGTCTGGGATTACATAAATACAGAATCTTTATTCTCAAAGAGTTTGTAATAATACCGTTGGTATGTTCTGTATGCAAGTGTACATCTGAACAAAAGACTTTTATCTTATGAATGTAGTTGTGATAATAGAATTTACATTTTATACATGGATTACACTAAATCAGGGATGGCGAACCTTTTAGAGACCGAGTGCCCAAACTACAACCAAAACCCACATAATTATCGCAAAGTGCCAGCACAGAAATTTATATTCCCTGCTCTGTCACAACTTTCATCTCATCAGCCCCTGATGACATCAATAAAGCAGAAAATAGTCCCAGGTAGAGCTGTCACTTTAAAATATCTCTGTGCACAGAAAGTCCTGGGCTGTCTGGGACCGCAGGAAGATACCTGGAGTCATCTCTGGTGATGGCCTGGGTGTCCAAAGGGTGTCATAGGTTCACCACCACTGCACTAATTGATTTAATGCAAATATTTACATTTATAATTGACGTTCTGATTTTACATTAATTGATTTTAGATTTACACAGTATACCAATTTTAAAAGAATAATTCTAAAATAGATTGTTTAGGAAAAAAAGTAAAGCCCTTTATCACCCAGATTAAGGATAAAGTATATTGTACATGATTTTTAAATATACCAACTGTGTTAGTGTGACGCTTCAATTCTTTACCCAAATGACACAGAAGAATTTTTCTTCCCACAACAACATAAGGAACACCGGTAAAAGAAATCAATGTCCCCCTCTTCTCATTTTGACTTCTCCACAAGAGTCGCTCTTTGCCAGTGGCCTTGAGATCTAAAATTAAAAATAAAATAGTTAGAATAGAAACAAAATTTAAAAAAAAGATCGGTCACAATTAAATTATATATGCATTCACTAAAGAAGTCCACTGTAAAATACTACCTTCATTGCCAAAATTTTTGGACTTGTATAGAACCACGAAGTTGGGTTTTGTAGTTTCCTCCAAAGTAGAAATGGATGTATTCCATGAAATAATAGAATCAAAAAATTGTGTTTGCGGCTCTTCGCAGGATGCACTGTGCTGGAATTTACATCATAAATAACATGAGAATTCAACAATCCATACTTGGTATTTTTTTGATTATACATTGAGAGAAGTGCTTAAAAATAGAAGATATCATATAGCCTCTTATACAATAGTTACTTTGCCATACATGGATTTGCTAATAGGAACCAAGAACCAAAAAAAAAAAATGCTTAAAGGGGTGTTCTCATCTGGGCATTCACATTTAATGTAATTCAACTCATGTACAAAATGTCTTAAATTGGATGTTATTATAAGCCGAGACCCCCCTTTACCATCAAAAACTGGGAAAACCTATTGACTGGAGTACAAGCCGAGGGTGGGAAATGCATTGGTCACAGACCCCCGTAGTATGTAGCCAGCCGGCCCCCCCCCCCCCCCCCGTAGTATGTAGCCCAGCATTTAAAAAAAAATTAAACTTATATACTCTGGTGGCCCCGACGTGCAGCGCTGCTCCCCCGATGTCTGCGCCCGTCTTCCTTCTTCTCTAACTTTGTGCTGAGCGCCGCCATTGTTCTCCCCCGGAAGGCAGGCACATAGTATGACACGCTGCTGCTGACGTCATACTAGGCGCCGCCTGGGACAAAAACACGGGGGCGCCCAGCGCGAAGTTAGAGAAGAAAGAAGACGGGCACGGAAGCCACAAGAGGACCCGCGCAGACATCGGGACCACCGGAGGGTGAGTATACAAGTTTAATGTTTTTAAAATATTTTTTAAGTATATATAACTGTATTTTTTGCGCTGAAAAACTCGGCTTATACACAAGTATATACGGTAAACAAATCTACTTCCCATATAAAAAATATGGATGCTGCAATACCAGGTCACATTCAACAAGGAAGCTGGATTAGACCTGCTGGCCTTAAATGCCACCTGTGCTCCAAATGGAAAGGAAAAAGACAAAACACACCACTAAATACCTCTTGCATTTGCACTTTGTCATCATGAACAGATGAAGTTGCTTCTTCAATATGTGATTCTGTGGCATTCACAGATATTTCTGCTGTGTCTTGGTTCTAAAAATACATTAAATTTCAACTTTAAAATTAAATTACACATCAAGTCTATATTGTGTACCAAATAATTAAATATATGTTAGCAGCACATATATCCTACATACAAGCAGCAAAGTGTTCCCACAGCTCATATCATGGCCTTTAAGCATTAAGCAGGATGTGAGGAGACACAAAGACCCATGACACAAACACCCATGTTTATGACTTTACTTTATCAGTTTTAGGGAAAGGGAGGTGATTTGAACTTTAACCCCTTAAGGACGCAGGGTTTTTCCTCTCATTTCTCGCTCTCCAACTTCAATAATCCATAACTTTTTAATTTGTACGTGTACGAGTGTGTGAGGGCTTATTTTGTGCGTAACAAATTTTACTTTCCTGTAAGGTTATTATCTTTAAACATGCGTGTACTGCGAAGCTGAAAAAAATTCCAATTGGAAAAATTGAAAAAAAAAAAACCCGCATGTGCGTCACGTTCTGTGGGCTCAGTTTTTAACGCTGACTGTCTGCACCCAAATAACCTCCTCACTTTATCTTTGGTTCGGTCGATCGGGCGGTGATACCAAACTTTATAGGTTTTAATTGTGTTTTAATACATTTTCAAAATTAAACGATGTGTACCAAAGAAAAAAAAGTTTGCCATCTTCTGACTCTACATAACTTTTTCATACTTTGGTGCACGGAGATGTGTGAGGTCATTTTTTTGCGAAATGATGCACGTTTTCATTGCTACCATTTTGAGGTCTGTGCGACCATTTTGATCATTTTTTATTGATGTAAAAAGGTGTAAAAGTCGCATTTCTTTTGCGCGACTATTTCCGTCCCTTCCCCCGCTCGAGGTCACCGCCAAGTCGTAACAGCTTTTATATTTTGATAGATCGGGCATTTTGGACCGGCGATACCTATGTGTCTGATTTTTTACTGTTTTTTATTTTTATATTAGTTCTAGGGAAAGGGTGGATTAGAATTTTTAATATTATATTACTTATTTTTTTTAAACTTTTTTCTCTTCTTTTTCCTCTTTGTCCCCCCTATTTCTTATCATCTCTAGGGTACCTTAACCCTAGATGGTCAGATCGCTCCTACCTATACTGCAATACTTCTGTATTATACTTCTGTATTGCAATATCGACATTTTTGCCGGTCATTCATATCAAGGAGCCACTGGCTCCATTTGTAACGAACCTGCATAAGCCATGTAGCCTTGTGTCAAAAGAAGACCCGAGGCTACCATGGCGACCGATCGCGAAGGCCCCCCAGGATGAGCGTATTGGAGAGCCGCGAAGTAGAAAAAAGGAGGAGAGGGGAAAAGCGAGGGGAGGAGCAAAAGGACAAGAGGGTTTCCACTGTCCGAATGCCACCCGCTAAACCGCCCCGTTCCTTTGCTGTGCCAGAGTGGCGGCGATCGTAAAAAAGAGGCGGCCTCCCGCATCTCCGCCGTCTTTTAAACGCCGCCGGCGACTTTGCCGGCGGCAATGACAGGGTTGATAGCCGCAATCGGTGCTTGCACCGATCGCGGTTATTAGCGGTGGGGGTTTTATGCAAAATGCAAAAACCCCCACCTTTGTATGAAGAGGACTCAGCCCGTGAGCCCTCTTCATACACTCCTTACACCTCTGCGCCGTAGAGCTACGGCGCAGAGAGTTTAGGGGTTAAAAGGTTTAAAAAAAAAAAAAAAAAAAAACACACAACAAAATAGAAAGTTCAAACATTTTTTTTTTAAAATCTGTATTGGTCTATTACTCATACAGATGCTGGCCAAAGACAGGCCTGGGAATTTGACAAATTCCCAGCCACCTCAGCGACCGATCAGTGCGCCCCGATGACTATATAGGGAGGGCCAATCAGAATCAAGGCGGCGGCACCCACAAGCAACATATTTAAAAGCCCTTGGGAACGATCACGGGTATTTACTGCATTATGCAGCCCTTTTCACCTTCCGCATTCAAGTCTAAATGTGGGAAGGGGTTAATAGCCTGCCATCAGCATCTGAATTGAGTATCTATGGCAATCCTTCAAGTCTGAGACTGTAGGCTGTCATAGCAACTACTAGCAACGGTATTAGGTATCGCAATCATTTGCAACCACAGCACTTAACAGGTTAAGTGCCGCAATTAGTGCCAGCACCCACTGATGCAGATAGAGGCACCCCAATTATATAATGGGCGAAAGGATTAAAGCTCTGGTAGTGGTTATTGCGGATATACTACCAACATACACCGAAAAAAATTAGAAGATACTAAACCACTAAAATAATATGTATATCTCCAGAACACCCTCACACAACTCCTCTATCCCCTGAGCACCCATGACAAGAACTACAGGCATACCTTCAATGCACAGAGAGGCTGTTCAGCTTTCTCATCCGACATGACGAAATCTTCTTTTGAGCACGTCTGTTTAAAAAAAAAAAAAAAATGATTTAGAGATAGCCTTATATATATAAAAAAAATGCATATAGCATGCACCCCCGTAGTGTATAGCCAGCCTCTGCAAAAAAAATTAAATAAAATTAGACTCCCATACTTGCGCTCCCTGGAACCATATGGTCCGCCCGCAGTACCGGCTTTCCCTCTTTATGACGCTGGGTCATAGAGGGCGCCAGCAACCAGCGATATGTGTATCTAAGATGCACATATTTCTGACCGCTACTGAGGCACGGGACAGCACCCAAGGATGGGAGGCATTGCCCTAGGCGATCACCTACCCCTCGTCCCCGCCCTGGCTCTTTATGTTAAGTGGAAAACATTGTTGTGGATTAAAAAATAAACCTCACCATGCCCCCCGCAGCCATCCCTACCCCCTCACCTCACCTTTCCCCCCCGCAATAGCCTCCCTACCCCCTCACCTCACCATGCCCCCCGCAGCTCCCTACGCCCCCTCCCTCACCATGCCCCCCCCGCCGCATCCCTACCCCCCTCCCTCCACCATGCCGCCCGCGCCATCCTACCCCCCTCCCCCTCACAATGTCCCCCCCGCAGCCATCCCTACCCCCCACCTCCACCATGCCCCCCCGCAGCCATCCCTACCCCCCTCCCCTCCCCATGCCCCCCCGCAGCCATCCCTACCCCCCCCCCCCCCCCACCCATTCCCCCCCTCACCATCCCACACACCCCCCGTCCCATTCCCCCCCCTCATCCATCCCTACCCCCCTCCCCATCCCCCCCGCAGCCATTCCTACCCCCCCTCACCATTGCCCCCACCTCATCCTCCCTACCCCCTCACCATCCCCCCCCAGCACCATCCCTACCCCCTCCCCCATTCCCCCCCCGCCCACTCCCTCCCCCCCTCACCATCCCCCCGCCTCCCTCCCTCCCGCCCCTCAGACCATTCCCCCCCCCCGGCCATCCCTACCCCCCACCATCCCCCTTCGCCGCCTCCCCCTCCCCCTCCCTACCAGCCTCAATCCCCTCCCTTCCCACCCCCCGACCACCCTCCTCCGCCCTACCACCGCCCCCCCATTCCCCCGCAGGCCATCTACCCCCTCACCATGCCCCGCGCCATCTCACTCTACCCCCTCACCATTCCCCCGCAGCCATCGCTACCCCCCTCACCATGCCCCCGCAGCCATTCTACCCTCCTACCCCACCTCTACCCCCTCACCATGCCCCCCCCCCGCAGCCCATCTCTAACCCCCCTCACCATGCCCCCGCAGCCATCTCTCCCCCTCACCATGCCCCGCAGCCATCTCTACCCCCCTCACCATGCCCCCGCAGCCATCTCTACCCCCTCACCATCCCCCGCACCCATCTCTCCCCCCCTCACCCCATGCCCCCGCAGCCATCTCTACCCCCCTCACCATGCCCCCGCAGCCATCCTCTACCCCCCCCACCATGCCCCCGCAGCCATCTCTATCCCCCCTCACCCTGCCCCCGCAGCCATCTCTAACCCCCCTCACCATGCCCCCGCAGCCATCTCTACCCCCCTCCCATGCCCCCCGCAGCATCCTAAACCCCCCTCACCATGCCCCGCAGCCATCTCTACCCCCCTCCACCATGCCCCCCGCGAGCCATCTCTACCCCCCTCACCATGAGCCCCCGCAGCCATCTCTCTCTATCTCTAACCCCCCTCACCATGCCCCGGCAGCCATCTCTACCCCCCCCTCCCCACCCCCACCATGCCCCCGCAGCCATCTCTACCATCTCTAACCCCCCCACCATGCCCCCGCAGCCATCTCTCCCCCCCTCACCAATGCCCCCCACGCAGCATCTCTACTCATACCCCCCTCACCATGCCCCGCAGCCATCTCTACCCCCCTCACCATGCCCCCCAGCCATCTCTAACCCCCCTCACCATCCCCCGCGACCATCTCTACCCCCACCCCCCCTCACCATGCCCCGCAGCCATCTCTACCCCCCCTCCCATGCCCCAGCCATCTTCCCCCCTCACATGCCCCCCGCAGCCATCTCTACCCCCTCACCTCACCATGCCCCCGCAGCCATCCTAACCCCCCTCACCATGCCCCCGCAGCCATCTCTACCCCCTCACCATGCCCCCCGCAGCCATCTCTACCCCCCCCCTCACCATGCCCCCGCAGCCATCTCTACCCCCCCTCACCAGTGCCCCGCGCACCATCCTATACCCCCTCACCATGCCCCCGCAGCCATCTCTACCCCCCTCACCATGCCCCCGCAGCCATCTCTACCCTACCCCCCATCGACCATGCCCCGCAGGCCATCTCTATCTCTACCCCCTCACCTGCCCCGCAGCCATCTCTACCCCCCTCACCATGCCCCCGCCATCTCTACCACCTCACCTCACCATGCCCCCGCAGCCATCTCTACCCCCCTCACCATGCCCCCGCAGCCATCCCTACCCCTCACCATGCCCCCGCAGCCATCTTCACTCATCCACCTGTAACCACGATCCACACGCTGCTATCGTTGTGCCACTACACAATCTGCTTCCAACACCATAACTAACTGAACCGTCCCCAACTTTGTATTTGTATCCGGCATCACCCCACCTCAGCATTTAGACTATACCTGTTGTACAACACAGACTCGCTCAACCACTAGTCAGCAAAAACAGAGGCTGAAAGAGGGAGAGACAGCTCCTCAGATGCATTTGGCGCCACCATGTGGTCACGTGGTTGTAGCACGTCACGTGACTCATTGACGTCACAGGGTCCCTCTGAGTTATAGGATTTAGCCGCTACCTATGAAGAAGGGGCATGGGGGAAGTGTGTGGTTGTGCACCTCATATGGGCAGTTCATGATATTTCCCTGATGCCTGGGCTCCTGCTCTGCCACTCTGCCCAACGTCTCCTCTGAGGATTTCCGTGCATACAGATCCCAGGAATCTGTGCAACAGCAGAAGCCATTCAATACCAAAAATGACAGGATCCTTTTACTGCAACTATGAGGCCAACCTCTGAAAAATCTTGTGCCATTATTCCTTAACTTGGCTCAATACATTTAGGCAGGAAACCATCCTTATGGCATTTGCCAAACCCAGACTCGTTCACCAGGCTGTCAAATACAGAAGCCTAATTTATCACTCTGCTCTCCTCCAGAGTCCTGTGGCACATTGGGCTTCATACACTGACACTTGCCATTGGGTTTTGTGATGGAAGGCTTGCTTGCAGCTGCTTGGCCATAGAGACCCAAGACACAAAGCTCCAAGTGCACAGTTTCTGTGGTGATGTCAGAGGAGGTTGAAGGTGCGTTTACACGTACCACCAGCGATGTGTTAGGAGACGGTGGAGGGCCTTGGCCCAATCGCATATTCATTTCTATGGAAACTCAAGCAATCGGTAACCAGAACCGGGTTGAAGGATTGTAAATGAACCACACTGACATAGTGGTGTGTGCCTCCTCTGGCAGCATCTACTCTTCTGTTAGTTCCGTTTGACCTTGTTTTTTTGTTTAAAAAAAAAAACTTTAGTAATTATGTAAATGAGTCTGAGGGCCTCCAGGCTCAATTAGCAGCTATGGAGCCCGGAGCTCCTCAGGCTTTTTTTGCATACTTTTTAAAGCTTTTTTCTTTCTGTATAAACAAGGCATAAAAAGCTAAAAGCAGAGAGGATTCATGTAAATGTGGTTGGTTTACAATGCATGATCCTGGTGATAAATTTCCTTTAAAGACAACCTGTCACCTGTAAAAACTGCACTAGCAACTGCTTACCAAAGTAAGCAGCTGCTAGTGCTACAACAGACACAGCAGTGTTACACTGCTAGAGTTATCGAAAACCCCCAAACACTGTGGTGCTGTACAATAGAAAACGCCAGACCACGCTGTAAGCAGTCGGGCGTATTCATGAGGGGGCGGGATTAGGGGCTGCATGAAGCTCGGCAGTCACTGCCGGCCTATTGAGTAGGAGGTGCAGTCCGGGGTTGAAGCAGCGCCTCGGAAGGAAGGAAACATAGAAGCTTTCTATAGAATGACAGCAAACAGAGTTCTAGAAAACGGTGAGGAATTGATACAGAAAGTATATTGGAAAATTGTGTAGCTATTTGTCATACAAACAATAACATTAATTTGCTGTAATGGGAATAACAATTGAAGTGCCCTCCATAATGCTAGTTTCACTTGATTTAACTGCTCCCACTAAACACACTAGAATGATGGCTGTTGTGGTAAAGAAAAATGCAAAGAATATGTAATTCTATGATTGCGCCAGCAGATGGCACTAACGGTTATAATGAGTAAAAAAGTGAACTGAAAACTGCAGTGCAAGCAAAAACTGAAAAATCAAAGGATCCAGAATGAAAGCAAATGTAGCTTGTTCTGCATATCATATGCTTTACCTGATATATTGAAGAATTATAAAAAGGTATGATTTATTCTTCCAATTGTTGGAAATGCATTGTGTGAAATTAGGTCCAGGTCTCTCTAAATATGGTAGAAGGTTCAAGTACATAACAAAAGAAAAAATGTGTACAATAAACACAAATTTAATTAACCCCTTAAGGACATAGCCTATTTTGACCTTAAGACACAGCCCCATTTTTCAAATATAATGTGTCAATTTAAATTGTAATGACTTTGACACATTGTACTTCAGGTTAGTTGAATATTTGAGTTATATAATTTTTATTTATGAAAACAGCTGAAAAAATAGCAAAGATTTGTAAAAATGTGCTCTTTTTTAAACTTTGAACTCTTATAATTTTTGGAAAAATACTTATACCACAAAATTAACTTAATAAATGATATCCACCAAATGTCTGCTTTATTTTTTTTAATTATTTTTTTATCTGTAGGATTGTAGAAGGCTTTTACTTTCGGTAGCTATTGTCAAGAATTTCCAAATTCATTTTATTAAGGGCAATTTCATTTCTCAAGTGACTTTAATGGACCTAAACAACAGAAAAAAGAAATAAATTACCACATTTAATAAACGACAACAAAACGACAGAGGGGAAAGGTATGCAGTGAAGGGGTTACTTTTTTGTAGTGGGAAAATGATTCTATGGTATGGAGGGTCACTTTAGGCATCTGATCTCCTTTCTCTGTGAAGGAGAATGAGGAGATTGGATACTGATACTGGGAGTTCAGCCAGGGAAAGCCTTGCTGTGATTTGTCAGTCTGTACTAACTGACCAATCACAGCAATCAATTGGGGGGGGGGTACTTCTATTCCATCCCTGATGGATGTTGCTGAGATCCTGTCACCCTGACAGAAGCCATGACGTTCCACAGCGTCATTGTGTCTTTATGCACTGCTGCCCATTTCATTGGGGAACGTCATGGTGGCTTAAGGAGTAACACTCCAGTACATGGGGAGATTGGTCTAATGGTTGGTATTTACATTCCAAGAGGATTCTTAATTTCAACCCCTTCCCTCTGATTTCAGTGTTTTGCTCCCACCTTCAAAAATGTATAGCTGTTAAGTTTTTCTGTGTGCAAATAGATGTAAAAAGATGCAAAACCATTTGTACAAGAAAAAATTCATTTTTTTTGTCCTATTCTAATGCCAGAAATTGTGTAAGGTGTCATTTTTGGCGGGACAAGCTGACATTATCATTTACACCCTTTTTGAGAGTGTACAATCTCTTGATCACTTTTTATTCAAATTTACATGTGTTGTGAAATAGCAAAAAAGTGGTAATGCAGACATTTGGTCACTATTTTCAGTTACAGGGGTTCACCGTCGGGAATAAATATTTTTATATTTCGATAGAGCAGGTATTTTGGGAAGCGGCAATACCTTGTCTTTATTTATGTTTTTGCGCCCAGGGAAAGGGGGGTGATTTGAACTTTTATGCTTTTTATTTATTAACCTCTTCACGACTGCCATGTGGCTATATAGGTCCTATTTGCACAAGCCCTGTGATGAAAGGATGTGAGAGTGGTCAAATTCAAATGGCTATATCTCCTTAACCATGACACATAGAAACACAATTTTTGTGTCATACTAAACGGAATCTCCCCTTTAATATGATGTGCATATTGTGTATGGATACTTAACAGAACCAGAGATATCCACCCTTAAAGTTGTACTAAAAATTCAGATTTAGAATGGTCTGCCATGACGGCAACCTGCCCTTTGACCTCTGTGGGAACAGGAAGAAGAGAGGTTAAAAGTCCCCTCCTAGAATCCTCCCACCAGTTCCTACCAAATAACCAGGATAACCGATTGAAGAACCTACCTTCCGAAGGCTGTCTTTATTATTCGGAAGATCTAGTCTATAATGCTTATATAAGGTGTTCTGTGAAGCCCAAGTAACTGCCCTGCATATTTGGTCCAGAGTTGCTCCTCTTCTTTCCGCCAAGGAAGTGAATATGGCTCTCGCGGAATGAGCCTTTAGGTTTGAGGGTACCGGCTTATTCTGGAGAGTAGCATTTGGATATTGCCATCTAGCAATTTTGGATGCCTTTTTCACCTTGTTAGATCCCTGGAACTGAGAAAAGAGATTGTTTTCCACATGCCATGTTTCAGTTAATTGAAAGTATCTTCACACAATGCGCCTTACATCAAGCGTGTGCCACTCAGCTCCCCTGGAGGATGATGGATTATCACAGATAGATGGAAGGACAATCTTTTGATTTTTGTGAAAATTCTAGACCGCCTTACGAAGAAAGTCAAGAGTTATTATAATCCTATCGTCAAGTATTTTTAGATAAGGTTCCTGTATTGAAATGGCTTGGAGCTCTCCTAGTCCTCGGGCTGATGTTATGGCTACCAGAAAGACTGTCTTTAAACTCAGGTTTCTGATGTCAGAATTTTCACTGGCTCGAATGGACCTTTAGTTAGGGCACTATGAACCAGGGTAAGATCCCAAGTAGGGATCTTGTTAAGGACCATAGGTCAGATTCTAGAAGAAGTGGTTATAAATCTTTTTACCCACCTATTGTCCATGAGACTGTAGTCGTGGAAAGCACTTAAGGCAGATACTTGGACCTTTAGGATACTTGTGGATAGACCCTTGTCCCGCCTGGAGGAATTCCAGAACCTGACAGATATTAGGAGTATCTTGTGATGGAGCTTTATTTCCACAGAAAGATACAATTTTTCCATGCTTTATGATAAATTGCAAAGGTTACAGGTTTTTCCTCACTAGGAATTCCCTTTCAGGATTCATGCTGATAGATTGAGGTAGTCTGGTCTTGAATGGGACCCTGATAGAGAAGGTCCTTCTCTGGAGGGAGCAAGATGGGATCCTGAAGGGACATGGATCTCAGGAGAGGATACCAATTATTCTTCCAGTTGGGGCAGATTAATATCACTCTGGCCTTTTCCAGGAAGATCTTCCGTAGTACCACTGAAATCAGGGGAATTAGAGGAAAGGCATAGGTGAGTGGCTGATTCCAATTATGGCTGAAAGCATCTAGACTCTGAAGTGGTTCTCTTGTGTCAAGAGAATAGAAAAGTCTGCACTTCGTGTTTTCTCTTGAAGCAAACAGGTCTATAAGAAGATGACTCCATATAGATGTAAGTCTTGTTTCAGCACCATTTGTTTGAAAGAAGCACCTTCCTGCTCAAAAAATCTGCTGTTACATTCTCTATTCCTTGTAGATGAGTGCCTAATAAGGAGAGACAATTGTTTTCGGCCCACAAAAATATTTTTTGTGTTAGTGAGAGTAGATCTGGTTCCCCCTTGTCGCTTCAGATATGATACTGTAGTTATGTTGTCCGATAGTATCAGCAGGTGTGGATTTTTAAAGTGTTGGACCTCAGTGTCTCCCGTACTGCTTGTAATTCTCTGTAATTGGAAGACTTGATAGTGATGTTTTGTGGCCACTGACCCTGTACCAGATGGTCCTGGAAACAAGCACCCCATCCTGACTTGCTTGCATCCGTTTGGATGGTTATCAGGGGTTGCTTGATCCATGGAACCCCTTTTCTATGTTTTCCATCCTCAGCCTCCAAAAAGGTCTTGTCTTACTTTTAGGGGAATATGGATCTTCTTATCTAGACCCCCTGGAGACTTGTCCCTAGAAGAAAGAATCCAGTTTTGTAGAACCCTGGTATGATTTTGGCACCAGGATATGGCTGGTATACAGGCTGTCAATTGTCCTAGAGGTTTCATTGCTGACTGGACAGAGAGGAGTTTCCTCCTGAAAGACAATACTAGATGTCTGATGCACTTCCTAAATCACACAAATGCATATTTCTACCCCCCTTAAGACCTATAGTGTCCAGTATAGGATCTTTCAATGAAAGACTAGGTATATGGTTAGATAAGCTTTTACAGCCACTAGTCTTCCGTCTACCCGGATTCCTGCAAGATTCCAAATCTGTATTAAATGCACCTTCTGTAGCTAACCTCTACATGGCCCTTTGGGAAGAACAGTATCTTTTTAATCCCCAAAATCCACATATACAGGATATATTTTGGTACGGCAGGTACATAGACGACTGTCTCCTGGTCTGGAACACGGACCAAGAGACAGTCCGTCGGTTTATTAAATACATTAATGTTAACCCTTACTGTCAGGTTCGCTAGGGAGAATGCTGGGACTTCTGGTTCTTCTGGTGGAGCTAGCAGCGTTCTCCGACCCCGGCGCGTATCCGCGCAAACTCCACCTCTCATCCCGGGCAGCGGCTGCTAAGATCTTGCGCTGTCTAGGAGTTGTGTTCGGAACTGCTGGGACTTGTGGTACCTCTGCATGGTGCCTGGTTGTTCTGCACCATGAGGGGTTAATTCCCATAAGCTGTCCAGCTCCTATCAGGTTCTGGAGGTGGAGTTCTGGCTGCATAAATTGCAGCTTCACTAGTCACCTGTGCCACTGTTTGAATTCCCCTCTTCACTCGCTTGCTGCATTAGGTTGATTTGCTCTGTATCTGTATCTGTGTTGTTGTGACCTCGGCTAGTTTTTGACCTTGACCCTTTTTACTGATTTTGCTATTGACGTACCCTCTCGTTGTGACTCCGGCTAGTTTACCACTCTTTTGTGTTTTATGTCAGTGTTTTTTGTCAGTCTGTTTGTGTTTTCCTTCCCACACTTATCCAGTGTATTTCGAGTCTTCAAGTAGTCGCCCCACGGTTTAGCGTGGGGGGGCTATAGGAAGGGACAGAGGTGGGGACAAGCTCAGGGCACACTTTTCCCTGTCTTCTGTGTTACCCAACCCTAACTCTTACAATCTCAAATTTACGTTTGAATACCAGAATAAGGAAATTTCCTTTCTGGATATTCTACTAATGGGGGACACTACTACAAACAAAGTCCATACCTCTCTCTTCCGTAAAAAGAGAAACATTAGGCAATACATTGCTACATGCGTGAAGCTGCCATGCCCCACATACAATTAAAAACCTACCCATAGGTGAGTTCATCACAAGAGGTCATGCACAACAGACAATAGTTTCAAACAGGATTGTCACACTATTACCCAGAGGTTAATATCTAGAGGCTACACTAAGAATTCCTGTAGAATAGCCATCAATATTGTAAATAGGTTGTAGGTAAGCTGTGCGAGGTTTCCTAAGTCTGACCGTGAAAGATCGGGAGTAACCTTCAGCACAAAGCATAGCACCAAATGTTACAACGCTGAAATTATTAAAAAACACTTACCAATCCTGTACCATGAACCCACTTTGAAAAATATTTTATCTGGAGGTGTAGCATTTGTATCTACTAAAGCCAGAACATTGGGGGATATTTTATCCCCTAATTTGTTCTCCAATGTGAAACCCAAAGGGTCATGGCTCCAAACCAAGGGTAGCTATTGCTACGGGAGCACCCGCTGCAATATATGTAAGTACATGTGCAAAAAAACGACCTTCTCTTCTCTGAGTACCAACACGGTATTAAATATCAAAACCTACATTAACTTTGAGTCATCATTTGTGGTATACTTAGTTCAATGCACTAAATGCCCTTTGCAATATGTGTGATGCACCGTGCGAAAGCCAAAATATCGAATTAGCGAACATATCACAGGGGCTAACCCCAACACCATTACCAGCACCCGAAATCTATCGGGCATTTCAAAACACTATAAGGATATACATGTTGGTGTAATGAATGACATGATAGGTTACCGGCCCCATCAGAGGCGGAAATTGGAAAAAGGCGCTTCTATCCAGAGAAGCCTTCTGGATTCTTAACTTGGATACTCGCTATCCAAAAGGGCTCAATTACAAACAGGATTTGCTCTAATTCCATTACATTTATACAGTTTTCTTGGTTTATTCTCTCTCATTGTTCACCTGTGTTTTCCACGTCAGGTAGCTGGATGATACACCTCCTACAGGGCGTGTTCTTTATGCGCAACTTGCCAGAGAGTCAGTTTACTATTTAAAGTTTAGGCAAGGGTTTGCAGGTTAGGCATGACTAAGGACTAAGATGTTATAGTCTCCTGTTTTTTGGTTATTTTTGTGTCCCATGTTTAACATTTGCTACATTTACTATGAAGTTTACCTTTTTGGCTATGTCTTAACAGTTTTGTGTACCGATTTTTGGATGCTGCATCCCCTGCCCTTTAAAAACTACTTTTCTCATTGCAACTATGATGTTGTCCTTCTTGTCCTGTGGAAGAAAAGAAGTTTGACGACATGAGTCTAGATTTACTCCTAGGAATCTTATCTGAGTGAGAGGAGATTGACTTAACTTTTGAAAGTTGATGATCTAACCTAGTTCTGTGAGTATTGAAATTGTTGAATCTCCAGACCTTATAAGATCGGGTTTGGTTCTGGCTATAATCAGAAAATTGTCTAACTATGGGACGATGGATACATTCTGATTTCTTAGGAAAGCGACCACCTCTGTCCTTAGTTTGGAGAACACCCTGGGAGCAGATGAGACCCCAAAAGGTAGTGCACAAAACTGTAAATGGTGAATTTCTCCTTCCAAGGATAAGACAGAGAATCACAAGAACTTCTGAGATTAAGGATGAATTGGAACGTGATAATACGCGTCCCTTAGATCTATGGTGCACATAAGAGAATTAGGGTGTGTGAGGGGAATAGCCAATCCTACCAACTCCATCTTGAAGCATCTGTAGACAATGAAGTGGTTTAACCCCTTTAGGTTTATGATGAGGTGGTTCGAGCCGTTGGGTTTCACAGGGAATAGAGGGGAGTAGAACCCTTGTTCTTTTTGATCCGTGGGGACTCTCAGGACGGCCTCCAGCTGGAGTAAATTCTAGACCTGCACTATGGTGACCTGTAGGAAGATGATGAAGATGGGTTGAGTTATCTCTGAGGGGGGGGGGGCGAGAAAATTCTATTCTGTATCCATTTTTGGATACAATACGTCTCGTGTGAAGTCACAAACAAATTTCCTGGTGAAAAAGGTGAACTTCTGAGATGCAATTTGGTAAATAAGCACGCTCTCTTGCAAATGCTGAACAACAAGTAATAAAAAAAATGTCACCAAAGCTCAACTCTCCCTTCAAAACAAGGAAAATCCCCTTAAGAAAAGGGAGACAAACCAATCGTGCAGACCACCAAGGGTTAAGGAGATAGATAATTATTATCAAAATACTCACAAAAAGTTCCAAAACGCCAGAGCACCTCGCCTAGGGCGTTTCAAAACTTTTTAAACTTTATATACGCATTTTAATCTATATTTGTGAGTATTTTGATAATAAATACCTAACTCCTTAAACCTCGGTGATCTGCACAATTCGCTTGTCTCCCTTTTCATAGGAACTATGGCTGTTTTTTCCATTTGAAAGCAAGATTTTGTTAAATGGATCAATGCTGAAAACATATACTATCACTGGTAGTAACTGCCAAGCCTTGAAGCACTAAGAGTCTTCCATTTCAGAAAAGGGTGGGGTGTTGTATGTGATCTTCAATTGAAAGTACTGTTTCTTTCTTTATTTTATCTGAAGCCCATTTTATATGGATTTTCCTTGTCTTGAAGGGAGAGTTGAACTTTGGGGACATTTTTTATTACAGCATGTCTCGAGCCCAGAGATTTGACATAATTACCTCCCATTTTGGAGCGTATAGCAAGAGTCTTCCCCCAACCCTGCCGTCATGGCTTATTAATTTTTGAGGGATTGTTGTTTGAAGAAAACAGGAAACCTTGTCCTCTACCTCCCTTTAGGTAGCTCCAGTGGCCCTGTTTGCCTTTCCCCTGAAAGCTATCCTGCTGGTCTTTTGAGTCACAAAAAAAAAAATTTTTTTGAGTCTTGGTCTTGTTTTCCGGGAATCCCATCTTTTTATCAGCTGCCTTTTCCAATATGGCATCAAGATCTGGATCAAAATCGAATTCACCAGAAAATGGAACTCCACACAGCTTGGTCTTTGAACGAATATCTCCTCCCCACTGTTTTATCCAAAGGACTCCAAATTAGCATTTGTATCATTCTTAAAACTTATGGCCATAACTGTATTCTACACAGTGGTAGCAAATTATTAATGTATTGCATGGTCTGAAAGTGTAGATCTCGACAACACTAATCTTTTGCCACAAAAGATTCATAATTCTGTTCTGTAATTCTGTTGTAATTTGACTGTTGCTCTACGTTTAGACTTGCTTTCAGCTGATCTGGTCTTCTGCAGAAGTTGGAAAAGTTAAAAAGCCTTGATAAATGTGTAGCAAGGCATTCATTGGCGAAAATTGCTCCAGAAGTCGGCCAAAAGTGGCTTATAAATTTCCCCAAAAGGTTCTTTCACAGCAAGTGGGTGGGATGTGTATATGCTGCTAATATTGTGAAGAAAAGATTTTTGCTACTGATTTTATACAAATACATTTTTAATCTTTATTAACAGCTATATTAGTGTTAGAGATTTTTATTTAGGGCTCATAACTGAATCATGACATGACAGACTGTGGACAACATGGCCCCCGGCTAAAACAAGATGGCCTCTGGTTTAACAAAATGGCGTCTGGAGAGAAATATGATATCTCTCAGTGCTGACTTGAAATTGCTTCAGTGCCAAGATGGCTCTTGCATCCAGGACAACACCCAGGTGTGTAAGAATGTGTACGCCCACACAACAATTGAAGCTGGCAACACACACTTCCTCCTCTATTGAACCTGTGTGACTTCTTATAAAGTGGTAATGCGCACCCTGTTCTGATCAAGAGAGGTTATACCCGACATATGTGTCTGGTGTGATTCTCTTTGCATGTACTTGATTAATATAATTAGTACAGGCCCAGAAAAACGATAGATCTCCAATTTGGGGGGATTACCCCAACATTTTCAATCACTGCTGGTGAGTCCACTGCAGCTAACCTGTCGCTATTCTGCACCACATATCCTGAATGTAGATAATGTCTTCAGTATCAAAGGAAATCTACCATCAGGAATCTACCTTTACTTACTATCCAGATGGTAGATTCTACAAATATGTCTCATCCCTATACACCTTTTAATATTTTCTAAAACTTTTTGTTTTAATAGTTTATTTTATTTAAATGCTAATTAGTAGCAGAGGCTACTCAGGGATACTTCACTCCAAGGCTACTCCCCACCCAGAGTAACCCTGCAGATCCACCTCCCTGAGTGTCCATGCCTCCTTTAAATGCAGTGTTATGACCTGCAGAGGTGCAGTGGCTTCTCCGATTGTAATGTGCGCGGACTGTTCACAGGTGCCATTTGCAAGCAATGGGGCGGTCTGCAGAGACTATTTGAGCCTCACAGAGGCTACTCCACGCCCTGAAGAGCCTCTGTTGCTGATTAGATAATAAATAAAATCAACTATTTAAACTATGTTTTAGAAAATATTAAAAGGTGTATAGGGATGAGGCGTAGTTTGTGAAAACTACGGTCTAGATCTACTTAGTAAGTAGATTTCCTTTAACAGTAGTAGCCAAAGGGGTTAAACAGCCACAATCAATGTAATCAATGAGCGCTGAGGGTGCGTTCACACGTTGCAATTAAAACTGCATCGCAGTCAGCTATGTGGTGGTTTTAGGTGAAGTTTTGTCAATTGAACAGGTGAAAGACATGAACTGAACGAGTGAATGACATTTGTGGAGCAGGTTTTTCCTTCAAAATCAAATTCACTCGTTCAGTTCATGTCTTTCACCTGTTCAATTGACAAAACTACACCTAAAACCACCTCAAAGCTGATTGCGATGCAGTTTTAACTGCAACTTATGCACGCACCCTCAGGTAGAAAAAGTTCTGCTTTCTGCTCTAATGTCATTCAGAGAAATATCCACAGACTTGCTGTGATTTCCATGTCTTGGCTGCAGCATTCATTTAGTATCCCAGAGTACAATATTATTTGATGTCAGTAAATCAATGGAATGTGGAGCACTTTAGATTTGTTAGCTGCTGTCATAAAGTGATGTGTAGGTGCTGTACAGTGGAAACAGTAATCAGTGTAGGCAACTGCTGTCACTTGGATCTTCTTAAGTCTTTTCAGTGCTCTGTCATGCAGTGAATCACAAGCAGAAAAATGGTTGAAAGCATTTCGCTCTCTATCCAGACAAATTGATCAAGAATATTCAGTATAAGTCTTCCTTCACATATCCTCAGAGTCATATAAAAAAGATCTGTAATACAGAACCATGCAAAATTGTTTGAACATTTAATCAGTTTGACCTCTTTACACTGGCCTAACTAGACACCAGTAGGCCACATATACCTAGAATCTCTCTGCCACCCTGTCCTGCACATTATACTTGAAAATGCACATACATGCTACACTGACATAAACTCACAGCTCCATACTCATATACATTATACGTAGTGTATAACAGCAGATACGGTCTTATATCTGTAACATCACCCACCAGGGCCTTGGTGGCTGGAGGAAACCGTGGTCCTGATTGACTGAGTGGCTGGCTAGTGCACCCTAGGACATGGCCATGATCACAGGGCTTAGTATCAGGAGCGCGTCTAAACCCTTGCAGGTCTCCAGCAGGTGATATGTGCAAGAAAATGAAGGGAGAGGCTAAAAACGTGATGGAGGATGGGGCGCCCTTGGTGGATTACGGCCTGATCCAGGGACATGGAGACACTCACAGCATAATTTACAGTCCTTTATTGGCAACAGCCACAACAGCGGCAAACTTCAACAGGGTAGAGCTGGCTGGTTGGATCTTAGGTCCTCTGGAAGATGTGCACAGCCTGGATTAATGACTTGAGGCTGGTGTGAGAGAGTCGGAGCAGAGTCTTGAATGATGGACCTCTGCTTTTGACCTGGTCTCCTGACAGGCAACTCTGCTTCCTGGGCTCGCTGTATTCAAAGACCTCCTGGACTGTAATGATGGGTCGTTTGTGACCTACACAAAGTGTAATTTTATCCTTTTTGATGGTTTTCTTTCCTTTGAAGCTGGCATTGTACACCCTGGCTCCAATAATAGCAAAGAACGCAGCTGCGCTATGGTCTTCTTTGTTATTATTGGATCCAAGAGGAACCCCTGACAGTGGCTGACGGACTGCTGGCACCCTCCACAACTATCAGTCTTTCTTTCACCTTGGGTATGCTACCTACTATTTCTGTATGAATATTACAGCCTAACATCATTGCAAAAGCTGTCCATGTGCAATGAAGCTGGGGCATTATCCCGATCCTATCTCTTAGGTTTACTTCAATACATAGACGGATATATTTTTTGACCTCTGTGTCCTGAATGGGCCCCGTGTATAGGAAATAGCATGCTTGTGGGTATTTACCATATCTATGAATAAGACCATAAAAGATGTACCTTATGACTCGCTTCCCGGATGTTAATTCCATAGCAGTACCTTCTAGAAATTGCATGGTATTTGCATATGTTATACGTAACTACATTATATGTACAATGTTGTATGCACAACTGTATTCATTGTTTTAGTCCATTAGATGTGATTTTTTGATAGCTTCTTTATTCATAGGCATGTCCCCTATGGGCGATCTTGTAGCACTTTAAATTAGGAGACACATATATACATTTTGTGCATTTACTATATGTCCCATAGGTCATTGTTCCTTCGCTGACAGGTTGCTCCACTCTATGGAGTTCACTTGTGCAGCACTTATGTACTATATTGTGCTTCTTCTCTGTGCCTAGTTACTGCATTACGAGCTGCGCCAAAAAATCTTTTTTCCTCGGCCAAGGATGCGCGTGCGCCAAATTTTTCTCTTCACTTCCGTTTTTGCCGGGACGTCACTTCCGGTCACGAACGCACCGGTATCTCATCATTCTAGGCCAGAGTTTAGCGCATAAAAGGTGAGCTATCCACTCTAGAGGCTTCATACCCCTGAGGAAGTCGCTAAACATTGACGATACGCGTGGGGAGCCTCCCACCCCTACCATTGTTTTGTGTATGCTGTATATTGTGGCTTGGGAACACCTGGGTGTTTGGCCAGGCCCAGGTCTACCCGGTTTTGTCTATACTCCATTATTATATTGCACTTGCACTTTGTGTAAGTATTCATGTGTATTCATGTGTTATGCTTTATAGGTTTGTAAGTATTTGATCGTTTTTTGGCAGGTGACATTATATGGTTCGTACCTTTATATATATGCTATCTGGATGTACATATTTTTTTGCATTGTTTGCACCTTCTTGCCTATCCTAGCCACAGAAACGTATTGCTATTTAGATATTGTATACTTTGGCACTTTTTCATCTTATCCTATCGTCCATACACTTGTGGTAAGGGGTGGTGGATGGAGTAGGGTGATGCACCCACTCTGTCCTGTGTCCTTATTGATATTTTTAATTGATTTTAAACTAGCAGTTGTGTATTTCATGAATTATTTAATAAAGATTGAATTGTATTGAAAATCAGTTTTATCCGGAATAGAACACTTCTTTTCTTCCTAGTGTATATTGTCTCTTGTTAGTGTGCGGACCAGTCTATACTACAGCTGTGCACGCCCCATTCCGTTCTTTGTGGCCTGATTTCACTTGCCTCATCACAAGAGAAGGCGCCAATGCAACATCTTGAGATGTGAGTCTGATGTGATCTTGGTAAGTACAAAAGTTTTTTTTTTTTGTTTTATTTCATTTTACAGCCATTGTACAGGTTGATTTGGGATAATAATATTTATTTATATAGCACTACCAATTTCCGCAGCGCTCCTAAACAACAGAACCTATAGGACCTGACAGGTCCTTGTTAAGTGACTTTTCTTTGTAGTACAATCCTACCTTGAGAATGCTGTAGCTACACTGATGCAGGCACATTGTTTTGTTTTGAATTGTTTTGCTGAAAAATTATAAAATTATGATAATGAAGCTCTGTTGCTTCTGTGCTGGGGCTCCAGCTTCTCCTCTCCCATTAAGTATGCACTGCTCCAGAGAATGATGTAATCACTGTGTTGTGCCTGACAGGCAGTAGTAATCAAGTGCTGCACCATTTCCCAGCTGCTGTGAATAAGTGATCCTGCTCCAGTTGATTAGTCCTGTTTGGCCAGAGGAGAAAGCTCCTTAGAATGTGTTTATCAATGACAGACTAAGTATTCCAGCCTTCCCAAGGTCCTAAATGTTATAATTGTTATTTTAGAAAAACCACTCAGCTCAGGGATTAAACAAGATATGTGCCTGCATTTGTGCAGCTACAGCATTCTCAAGGTATGTTTGGTTCATAACGCATGAAATCAAATGGTAGATTTCCTTTAACCGCCACCAATAAAGAGTTAATTAAATCTCATCAATTAGCAATTGAATCCCCCTAAATGATGTACCTGAAAAGTGGATCTCAACTCACAAAAAATAATTCCTCATATGTCCAAATTACAAAAATTTTTACATTTTATAGCCTGTAAAAGGTGACAATGCAAATCAGCTCGGAATGACGC
Source organism: Engystomops pustulosus (assembly GCA_019512145.1). Taxonomy (NCBI): domain Eukaryota; kingdom Metazoa; phylum Chordata; class Amphibia; order Anura; family Leptodactylidae; genus Engystomops; species Engystomops pustulosus. The sequence continues at coordinate 40,396 of WNYA01001646.1, forward strand.
TTCTTCTGCTATATGCCTTTTCGTCTGCTCCTACAGCAGTTTACCAACATATGGGGTATCAGTATACTCGGGAGAAATTGGGCATCGAACTTTGTGGAGTTTTTTGTCATTTAATACATTGTGACTGTTTAAAAATTACAGCTTGTAAATTACACCTCCATTTTGTATTAACCCCTGGGAAACACCTAAAGAGTTAACAAACTTCTTAAATTAGATTTTTCATAAATTGATTGGTGTTTCTAAAATGACATAATTTACTGGGTTTTACTGTTATTTTGGTCTCTCAAAGTCACTTAAAGCTGAGCAGCTGCCTCTAAATACAAGTTTTGGCAATATATTCATAAAAATGAAACTTACTACCTAGAAAAAAATGTTTACATAAAAAGCCATGCCAATATAAATAAGTGGGTGCTATGACTATCTTCTTAAAAAGCTGAGAATTTAGAACTTTGAAAAGGAAGAATGCAGAAAATGTTTCCAAATTTCCATTTTTTTCATAAATAAACACAGATATAAAATTTGTACATTGATGTACAACGAGGGACATAAATACAATCTCAAAATCCCCTGGATATGATACGTTCAGAAGTTATATTCACTTATAGTAACACAGGGCAGATTTAAAAAATGGGGCTGTATCCTTGAGGCCAAAGTAAGCTGAGTCCTGAAAGGGTTAATTAAACTAGTGATGATTACACAATAAAGCTCATTTTTAACTCCCTTACTTTTAATTTTATTCAGTTTTATTGCTATTTTAGCTTCTATCACTCAGTGGGGCTTATTTACTAAGGGTAAACGGATCGCACTTTTGTTGGATTTTCTAAATTTTCGGGATTTGCGCCGCTGTTACAGGTATTTAACTGGTGATTGTGTTGCACGTGATCGGATTGTGGCACATCTGCGCTGGCTTTCATGCGACAGAAATTGTGGGGGGGAGGCCGTCAGACGATCCGACTGATTCGGACTGAGTGCGGGATTTAACTTTTGAATTGTGTCGCAAGACAATGAACTTACATACACTGGGAATAAAAAGGTGAACTCTGGCGGACCTGAGTGGGGAAGTGGCACATGAAGGATATCTTACATGCAGGATATATCACAATCTTAGTAAATTGCGGTAGAGTGCATTCCGGTCGGACAATGCACTTTCGGGGATTGCGACAGGACAGGTATCAGTGTGTCAGTGCTCTTTAAGCAGACACTGTATAATCCCTCTAGTGCTGTGCGATGCTGTGTGCTGACATCAGCGCTAAGATTATCAGGGTACAGGTTTATCTACGCTTTCATTTAGCTTTTGAACATTCTACTTGTATCTGGTACAGAGAAAAAGAGAGATGAGTGATGATGAAATCTATGAGATGCATATAACATTTTTATTGGAATAAGAGAAATTATTATCTGCACATGAAGCTTTTGTTTTCTAACTACACAATAAAATATATCCTTGTGCTTGAGGGCCCTGTAATTGAATTTAATAGATCATATCTCCAGTTTAGCCGCTTGTTTTTTAATGCCTTTAAGGTTTCAAATGAATTACAAACAGATTGTCACCAACTAACTGAAAAAAGCTAGTAGTATATAGCCTGCCGGCCCCCGCAGTATATAGCCTGCCTGCCCCTGTAGTATATAGCTTGCCAGTCGCTCTAGTATATAGCCTGACAGGATCCCAGGTACCCCTTTGGACCCCTCGTTGCTCCCTGAGACTAATGGAGCTGACGGAGTTCGCCGAGCACCACACTCACTGAGATCCCCACCGATCAGCTATCCTGTGGATAGGGGCCAACTTGCTTGGTGGGAAAACCTTTTTAAATAAAAGATTGTTATTTGTACTACAATGGTGAATACCCTCATGTTTAGTCTCTTTTGAGGTTCTACTTTATATACAGTAGTTACATTCAAGTGTAACATAGGTGCTCTCTTTTTGTAGTTCTCCTTCTGAAAACCTTTCCATTAATATGGAAATGAACAAAATGATAAATATATTTCTGATATCTGGGCTAAATTGGAATCAAATGGTTAAGAGCAACTTACTCTAAAATCTTTCATATCAAGTGGCCTTCTTTGCATAATATACAAAAATAAATTTGACTGTAACTTTTGACTATAATTCAGAAGCTACTTCTGCATATATCTCCAAAGTGGAAGAAGAGTTAAATGCCATCTTTACTGCAGGAGAGATTTCCAAAATCCCTAAGAATTGTCACGGTTTTCTCATTTCATATAAGATTTCATAGAAACTGTTGACTAGCTGGGATAAAATGATCTTCTATCCCATGTAAAAAGGTGGTGTTATTCATCCAGCACTGGGCATACCAGCTACCCTATTGCTTGGGCCCCCACCATAGGTTGTTTAGCTACAATATTGCTTTAGACAGCAGAACTGCCTCTTCATTGGTTGTGTAAAAATCATATTAGACAGATCATGAGTTGAACGTTCCTCTATTGTTTTGACATCTTTATTGATATGTAAATACTAGACAGCTCATATAGACTGGTTTGATTATTTCCTGTTGCATTGAATATATTTTTTGCCTCTATTCAAGTATAATAATTTAAATGGCAGAAATGTTTTGTGTATGTTTTTCCAAATGTGTTTCCAATACATTACAAACCTCACAAAAACATGGTGTAAATCCAGGCATATGGGGATGTACAATCCGCACCTAATCTTGACTCAAAAAAATGTAGATATTTTTGCTAATTTATAAAGCAAGAAAAACTGAAATATCACATGGTCACTCATATTTAACTCACATGCTGTCCATTTCCTTCTGATCTTCCTTGAGATGGTTCTACTTCTTCATTGGAGTCCAGCTGAGTTTAATTAAACTTATTGGACTTGGTTAGGAAAGACACAAACCTGCCTATTTAAGACATCACAGTTCACAGTGCATGTCAAAGCATATGAGAATAATGAGGTCAAAGGAACTGCCCAGGGAGCTCAGAGACAGAATTGTGGCATGGCATACATTTGGTCAAGGTTACAAAACTATTTCTGAAGCGCACAATTAGTTCTTACTTATGGTCCATGAATGTAATAACTTTTTTCTTTTTATGAATATGGAATAAAAGAACAAGATTTTAGCAGTTTGGAGTGCCGGTCTCAACCCTTTTCATCTTTTGGGCTGATGGTTTACCTTCCAACCAGACCGTGACCCTAAGCACACAGCTAAAATAAGAAAGCAGGGACTTCAGAACAACTCTGTGACCATTCTTGACTGGCCCAGTGAGAGCCCCGACCTTAACCCAAATGAGCATCTCTGATGAGACTTAAAAATGGCTGTTCACAAATGTTCACCATCCAACCTGAGGATCTGTAGGAAAGAATTTTAGAAAGTCCCTAAATCCAGGTGTGAAAAGCTTTCATTCCCAAGAAGGCTTATGACTGTACTAGCTTAAAACTTCTTCTTCTTCTAAATTCCTTCTATTCAATACTGAGCAAAGTATCTGAATACTTCTTGCCATGTGATATTTCAGTTTTTCTTGTTTAATAAATTAGCAAAAATATATTTTTCTGGCAAGATAAGATGCAGAGTGCACATTAATGAGCAAAAAAATAACATTTTTGATGTTACCAATTGGCTGCAATGAAACATTGAAAGGGGTATACATGTTTGTAACTGGAAATACATGTACACAAAAGTTTAGCCATTGCATCCCAGAGTTTGTTCACTCTAGCACCCTTTGAAAACACTCCTATAAATGTAATATGCTTTTAGATATTTGAACATTCACTTAGGTGGCATTTTGATCATTTTTATGGAGTCTGACACGCTGCAGTAAAGCAATAGAAGCTGAAATATATAGTTATATTTCACATGCCATTCTGTTATAAACCACAAAATAAGTTCTGCAATATAAAGCTTGCCAGTTCCAAAAAACCCCAACATGATAAATGTCATTTTTTCGCTCATCTGTACGCCTAGTTTTCCAAGTTTCCAGACAATCCTGAGGGTAAAAATGTCTATTTTAAAACATACTGTCTTCCAATTATTTATTTCCATAGTTTTAGTTAATACTCATTCAAGGTTAAAATTCTGTTACAGCAGGAAAATGGAGGATATCTCTGTGTCACATTTACATGTTTCTACATTATTCAGAGTTTCTAGAGATGCTCATTATGGCAGGAATATAAATGGAAGCTGAATGGTGCTGGCAATACAAAATTCCTGGCATGAAAGTTAATAGTTTTTCCCATACAGCAAAATGCAACTGTAATTATGTGCTCTGTCACTTAAATAGGTTGTCCGGAATCAGACAAAATTTGGGCAAAGGCAGACAAGAATATAAATTAGCCCCAAATCTGCTGCTTCAGTGTTATGTACCTTGGTGATTTACACCAAGGGTCAAGATTGGCAGAGCTGAATTGACTTAAGTAAGCAGCTCCTAGTGCTACAACAGTGTAACAGTGTTACACTGGTAGCGTTATCGGAGATCTCCAATAACGCTAGCAGACAAAAATGAAAACCTCCTGTACAAAAAAATATTCCTCATTTTGCCGTATTCTGGCACTAATAACTTTTTCATACTGTTGTGTACAGAGCTGGGGGTGCCGTAATTTTTTGCGACTTTCAATTGCGTTTTCAATGCTACCATTTTTAGGACTATGCGACCTTTTGATTACTTTTCATAAATTTCAAATCGCACATTGTAATAGCCTAACACATGATAGCCTCGGATACCCCGATCGATACTAGCACCGATTGTGGGTGTTAGCCAAACCACAGCCAAACCAGTTCCCTACGCTGTACTGAGAGGACCCAATCAGGTCATAACAATTTTTACTTTGTTGTCTTTCATGACTCTAGTATTATAGGATAGTTTTATTAATTATATATTTTTTTATTTACAAAATTAGCCGATACATTACTACAAATGTGAAAAATTAAGCTTTTATGTCATTTTTCCATTTGAAGTTTTTTTTTAATAAGTAAAATTGAAAAATTGTTTTTCAAAATATGCTATAAATAAAGATGGGCTAATCGATTCTAACAATGTGAAATTCATTTAGAATTTCAGGAAAATGTCGGTTCTGCACAAATCTGAAGTTTACGGTGATTTGTGGGAACAATTTTTTTTTTCCCCTTTATAAGCAAAATGGCCAAGAGCACAACGTGTTACATGGGACAGAGAACTCTGGGAAGAAGAAAGGAACACCCTTGATCACATTTACAGACATGTAGCAACTGGCAGGCTTATGTGATGTCACACAGGCTCACAGCCCTATAAAAATAGACGGCCATTTGCAATCCTGTCATTTCACACTACATGTGATGTCTCTAGTATCTAGCTGCTCAATGCCAGGGTGTCAGTTTTTGGGGCTCTGTATTCCCGAAATTTCAACTCTTTTTTGTTGTCATTGTGCCACACTGTGGCCCACCATGTTGCTGCCACCACCAGAATTTGTCATTGTGCCTCTCTCTGACCTCCTGCTGCTGCCGCCACCACCACACTGTCATTGTTTACTCTGTGGCCTACCATATTGCTGCCACCTCCATAATTTGTCATTGTTCCACTCTGCGGCCTACTCATGCTGCTGCCAACTGACAGCTGTCTCCCTGGAACACCCTGTGATTTCCATAATGATTTCCCCATGGGATCATAACTACTAATAGAAATGCAGAAGATGGGAAAATATTGGATGGTTGGATGTATAGCATATAGAAATCGTAGGGCTTATGCATGTATGAGCATGTTAAGACTCTGTCACAGATCAATCCATGCCTTCCTAACTTCTCCTTGTTCAACCTGGTCCAGAAGATGGTCTATGAGAACATTGTAATATTGGATCATGCGCCAGTGGCTCATTGCAGTATATTGCATATTGTAGTATACGGTAGGAACAATCAGACCATCTAGGGTTAAAATACCCAAAAGCAGTGTTCCCCAACCACCTCTCCACCTATGTAAAAACAAAAAAATACTCACCTAATAATGCACTGCTCTATTAACGACGAGCGCCATGATATCATCACACCGTATCTACCAGCAATAGAACCATGCATTAATATGATAAGTGAAGGAAGAGAAAACTGCTGCAGGGGAATGAAGAAGCTGAGTATTTTTTTTGGCATAGTGTGGCTGGGAAAGGGGACATTGGAAGCAGAGGGTTGGGGAAGCTAGAAGAAATGGGACATGGGAGGAAGGCATGATGCAAAAAAGGAGACTTGGGAGGGGGCATGCTGCAGGAAAGGGGACAATTTAAGTGAAGGGTGCTTCTTCAGGAAATGGGACAATATAAGCTAGACACACAGGGAATTATAGGGCACGCAAATATATCCCCCAAACCACCGGTCCCTGGAGAAAATCTATGTTTACAGCCGGTCCCTGGGCAATAAAAGTTTGGGACCACTGCCCTAGAGGGTCTAACAAATAGTAAAGGAAAAAAAAAAAAAGCCGGTAAAATAACATAGCCAGTAAGTCTTTGCTCCTGCAGCAAAAACTTACCGGTAACACCCGCGGTCAGTGCTAGCGACTTCAAAAACACCTTGCCGAGCATCGTCGCTTTCCGTGACATCATCGGGGAGCGGCGATCTGTCGCCATGACAGTATCGGGTCTTCCGAAGCTCCAAGGCTGTCTCGTTTTAACCCTTTCATTACAATGTGCGATTGGCACATTGTAATGAATGAAGAGGAAAATCCCCATATACTGCCATACAGTAGTATGGCAGTATATAATAGGATCGATCAGACAACCTAGGGTTAAAGTACACTAGGGTGTCTGAAAAATAGTAAACATCTAAAAAGTTAAAAAAAATGTTTTAATAAAAATAAATAAATATTCAAATCACCCCTAATAGAACTGATATAAAACAAAATAAACAGTAAAAATCACAAACATGTTAGGTATTGCCAGGTCCCAAAAGGCCCAATTGATAAAAACATAAAGGCGGTTATTGCCAGCGGTGAACCACATAATGGCAAATAGTACTCAAATGTGTGAAATGTGACTTTTACACCATTTTACATAACATAAAAAAACGGTTGCAGGGTCTTTAAAAATAGTCAGCTCATCTCGCCAAAAAAGGACACCTCACACAGCTCTGTACACCATAGTATAAAAAAGTTATTAGGGTCAGAAGATGGCGAAACAAGACTTTTTTTTCCATACACATTGTTTTAATTTGTGGAAATGTATTAAAACACAATAAAACCTATATAAATTTGGTATCACCATGATCTTACCAAACCAAAAAATAAAGTAAACATATCATTTGGAGTGAAAACTGACCCTACAAGAAAGTGACACAAATGCGTTTTTTTCACCAATTTCACCACATTTGAATTTTTTTTCATATAAGCCTTTAAAATAAGCCCTTGCACAGCCCTGTACATGGAAAAATTAAAAATGTAGATTTTTCAATGTGTGGGATGAAAAATGAACCAAAAATTGCTGATTATTTAATTGCTGCGTCTTTAAGACCTACCTTATATACTCGAGTATAAGCCTAGTTTTTTAGCACAAAAAAATGTGCTGAAAACCCAAACTCGGCTTATACTCGAATAAAAAATATATATGTTTTACAAGGTTTTTGTGGTAAAATTAGGGGCCTCGGCTTATACTTGGGTCGGCTTATACTCGAGTATATATACGGTAAATCCCGTCAAGGCCTTTTTTTTTCGCTTTTGCGTTTTCATTTTCCACTTCCTACCTTCAAAAATCCATAGCTGTGTCAGGGCTTGTTTGTTGCGTGACAAATTTCATGTCATAGTGACATATTTAATATTCCATGCCATGTACTGGGAAGCAGGAAAAAAAATCAGTGAAATAGGTGAAAAAAATGCATTTGTGCCGTATGCTTTTGCACTTGGATTTTACGGATTTCACTGTGCGCCCCAAATGACATGTCTACTTCAATCTTTGGGTCGGTGTGATCACAGGGATACCAAATTTGTATAGGTTTTATAATGTTTTCATACATTTACAAAAATTAAAACCTCCTGTACAAATAAAAAAAATTCTTCATTTTGGCCACATTCTGGCCAAATGAGCTGTGGGTGGTATCATTTTTTGTAACTTTTTGATTTTTTGTGACATTTTAATACCATTTTTAGGACTATACAGCCTTTTGTTCAATTTTTCATGTTTTTTTTAAAACTTTTTTGTTTGCTCCATCACACCCGCTCATTATCCCGAATAGTGGTGTATGAGGTGTAAAAGCTTAAATAGGCAGAGATGCTTGATACATATCATAGTATATCTCTCTCAGTGTGTCATTGACCTTACATTAGGAAATAGGTAATTTCTGAATAACTTTTTCTTTGCTATCGAATAATCGAATAATCATTTTGATGATTCGTATACTTTCACCCTTTAGTGGGTAAACTTCCTCCTAAGAACAAAAAGCACTCTTAGAAGAGCAACAAAAACTCAATGGGGTTCATGTCTTGCACGAGTCTTAATAATAGGTCCATCTGGTGTGTGACATGCTCTCGCATGGGGCGGTAGACATCACATGACAGGTTCACATTTAGTTTCACAATTTTAAAACAACATGAGAAACCACAAAATGGCCATAGTAAAGTTTATAGTGTCCTTCTTAACTTCATAAATCTACTTATTAGTTCCGGGAGTCAGGATTTCAGATTTTGGGTTTGTTTTCTTCAGCACCAAAGGTGGACGGCTGCATGAGAGCAGTTTCTGAGGATAACATGATGAAACTCAATGAGGGATACAGACTTTCAGTGTTATAAATAGCTGTGTTATTATTTATGATGAAGATGTATTAATTTTTCAGTGTGCTCACATATGATTCCCAATGAAATCTACATATACACATCATTCCAAGTTTTCATTGCATAAATAATAATAAACTCAATACGAATGTATCGTTTCCCAGTAGAAGGAGTGAAGTAAAACCCTTGTGCATTATTCAATGTCAGGCACATTTATACGCCTGTATTAGTAATTCCTTCAGTCGACTCTCCTTTTGTAGTTTCCATGACAACTGTTTCTACTGATAGTGCTACCTCTTGAGCATCGCTCTTTTTAATGCTCCTCAGCTGTTTTGTTACTTGGAAAGCAATTAATGCGTATAATTAGCATTAGCTACACCTTTTTTTAATGTATCCAAAATATATCTATAACACTATTCAGGGCGAGATGGCATGAGGTTTAACTTGGTGATTGGCGTCTCTCGAAACAAGTCATTTATCCCTGAGGTTGTACTGATGACTCACATCTTGCATATATTAACTACTGATATTACTTATTTACTTAATTATAAATGTTATAATTTATCCAAGGGATAAATGGCAAACTGAAGACCATTCAGACCCTTACAACGGAGGGCTAGGATGTATCCCACTGTGTGCACATGCAGTGGGGTATGTCCTCCTGTTCTTCTCCTCCGCCCTGAAATTTGGCAGCAGTTAGTGATTGGCTGCTGCTGCTGTTTGGGCTGTTTTACTATGTAAGGCTACTCTTAAAGGAGGCCATTAGAGGGATGTAATATTTTACATCCTTCTCCCATTGTCTCCAATAGCCTCCGTTGAGCATTTATGTCACTCAGAAGGAGGGACCAGGATAAAAAGATGTAGCGTGCAACAATACCTCCGTCTGTTGCAATCCATTCTTACTAATTCCATGGGAGTGCTGGAGTAAGCCAAGTGCTGTTCTCAGCTATCTACAGCACTCACTTTCAGCACCACCAGTGTCCTTCAGAAACATTAACATAAAGATTATAGGAATTTTTAAAAAGAATGAACCAGCTATTATCTATTACAAGAGTATGTCAGCATTCAGCATTTAATCTCTGCAAAGAGCTGGAGGTGCTTGGTGGTGGTGGCAGGGGTTAAATTAAGTAGCATATCACAGTCATGATTTGAGCTAGAGCTGATCTTGGCTGATTATGGTAACTGTCTTCTGTATGGAGAGGGTTTAGCTCCTGAGCTTTCTGAGTACAAGTTTAGTGACATTGTGTCATACTATCATGACACTTGTCATTAATTACTTTAATCATAAATGATGACAGGGAGTACTATATTTATATAGGTTTTTTGTGTTTTAATACATAAATTTATAAAAATTAAGATATTCTGTACTGAAAATTTCTTAATTATTCTGGCACTAATTACTTTTTCATATTTTAGTATACAGAGCTGTGTGAGGTGTCATTTTTTGCAAGATGAGATAATGTTTTAATCACTACCATTATGTGGGCTGTGAGACCTTTGGATCACTTTTTATAACATTTTTTATATGTTGCAAAATGGCTAAAAAGTAGCGTTTTGGACATTTGGGCGTTACAGTGTTAAATGCTGGGAATATCCGTTATTATATTTTGATAGATTGGACATTTTGAAATACCTAACATGTTTATGATTTTTACTGTTTATTTTCAGATCAGAACTTTTAGGTTTTTATATTTATTTTTAATTTTTTTATTATTTTTTTTAGACCTCTAAGGGTACTTGGGTGCCTGATCGCTTCTACCATATACTGCAATATTGCAGACGCTCAGAGATGAGTGACAGGCCTTGTAGTCTAGTATAGACTCCTGGCTCTCACAGTAACTGAATCCAATATGGTGGCACGCATGCCGGACACATTTACATGGTTAACATTCGTAATTAGTGCCAACTGCCGGTGTTACCGGTGAGTGTAGCAAACACCCACTTGGTAGTGAGAGGGCTCAGCACGTGACCCCTCTCCATCCAACCACTCCTAAAGTGTGCAAGAATAGGACGGCGCATGTCCGGAAGATGTTAATGGACAATCCTTGCTTGTATTATCATGGCGTATACAAGTATTTACTAAAAACTGACGTGTCTTGCAAGGGGACAGGATCTCTTCAAATCTTTTTCATGAAAATGCATAGGTGAGGTCTGTAGTAAGTTTATAAATTTTAGTTCCCTCACCTAATGGGAAGAGCTTGCTTTCCTAACAAAGTATACTTCATATGTCCTGCTTTTAGAAAATTCTACTTTATTTAAAAAAAAGTGACAAAATAGTAAATAACCACTAACTGCTGTCATAGGGCCAGTAGTATAGCAGAATTAGATTCATATTCGTGGAAATGAAAATGATTTATTTGAGTTTCTGCTTTAATCCATTTAGAGATAAAGGAAGGGTAAGTGATATTGATTCTTGGCATAAGGGCTGAATTACAGATTATGCATTGCGTTTCAGAGAGGAATGAAGGATGGCTAGCCTTGTGCTGTTGGCAAGAAGCACTGATGAATGCCCGTATCATCACGTGGTCTCAGCACATTCACCACAGTCTCCTCAGCTAAAGTAGAAGTGACATGTCTGAGTGTAGAGGTGCTGGGGGAGGAATGGTGAAATAGCTTCCTAATGGACTGTGCTGCAATTGTTAAGTGCGGGTGCAATGATTTTTTTGACATCTTTATAAATTGGACATATCTCTTCTGACTTTTTATCGCCTGCATTGTGTACTTCTGAAGACCACATCAGCAGAGGTGGAGTACATAGAGATGGAATTTTGTTGATGTAGGAAATTGGGAAATGATGACATTTCAGAGTAACACATGACAATAGATAAAGGAATAGTGTGGCCATTGGATTCATGTAACCACTTTACACCTCTCACTTTAACTGGGAAGTTATCAGTAAAATTAGCTTTTATCTTCATTTGAAGAGTATTATACATCCAGTGCTGCTATGTGGTGCTAATATTTGGAATTTTCTTAAAAGATCAGAAGTTTACCATTATAAAGTGCTTTTAAAGGGAACTCGGGGAAATTCAGTATGTGTGAATTTGATGTGAGTGGGATGTAAAACAATTCCAGAATAGTAGTGTAAGACTATGCTAGGATGCCCAGTTTTCTATGGAAAGGAGTACATGATAGTTACTTTAGAGGAGGGATGTGCATAAACAATCTACATTTTGATTTGCTAGGTGGCGACTACATAAGTACTTTTTTAGGAGCAGCTTGAAGGGATGGGAAATAAAAGAGATGCAGTTGTTGATGCCCATCAATTTGGAAAGGTTTACAAGGCTAATACCAAAATAAAAGATTATTCAAGGCAGCTGCCAATCTTCAGAGTTGTGAACGTTTACAGTTTTTCACATATTTATAAGCACTTGAATCTTTTTTTATTGTATGTTAACAAGTAAAAACACAAATTCAAAAAGAATTTCTGCATGAATGTATCCAGAAAGATTTAATTTCCCTGGCATGTTTGAGTAGCCATTTACCATTACAGTCAGATTTTAAAATTTAGTTTTTGTGTGCGTGAACTGTTCTTTATTTTCTGGGCAGTGTTTTACTATTGCACCACATCCAGTCCCTCTGCAGCTCTGCTCTGGTTCAATAGTAGTTAACTGCTGTGATTGAGCCTCTCAATTCCTGTGTATACCCCGTTCACAGTCAGTATTTTGCTGGTTATACTGCTAGTTTGTATCCTTTGCCATTCTCTCACTGTACTTCTGACATCACTGGTTCTCTGACCTAGACTTTGGTATTTAGACTTTCCTTTTTGTATCTTCAATTCTGTACCTTATCTGTCATCTCTGTTGTGATCCAGAATGCTCAATATTCTTCAGTGTTATTTGTTTGTGAGTCTTGTTTTGTGTCCTAACTTTGGTGTAGGGAGGGATTGTCAACCAGTTACTGCCCCTTAGGTTGCTTCCCCGTCAGTAGACAGGTGACAGTTTGGGGGGCTTAGTTTAGGGCTCACTGTCCTGTCTGTCATCCCTAAGTTTCAACCTCCCATAACACCTAACATCCAACCATCCTATGGGACTGCTGAGGTCAGTGATTGGCAGCAGAGGCCATATAAAATGGACAGTGACATAATAATTCAAACCACATAATTGGTGACCAACTGAGAGTAGCAGAGATGAAACACTGAAAAGGTAAGGAACAGAATTACAAAATAATTGGATTCACACAAGAAAATTATTGGATAAGTTATTGTGAATAATACAGTACTGTACTGGCCTCTTCAATAGTGAGCAATAGGGATAATATAATTATTTATTATTATATACAATATAAATATACAATATAAAAGCATTTTTCACAGGCCTGCAGCTACTAACAACACACATATAGGTATGGCTACAAAGCTCTTTATGGACAATACTCAACACTGTCTGCACTTTGTATCGTCAAAATGACAGATTCCCTTTTACAAAATGGGATAAACTGGGTGGATATCCATGGTCCATTGCAAAATAGGGTCCCAATATAGAATCCAGCATTCTGACAGAATAATGCAATTCAGTGTTATTTATTTACAACAATCCATAATTGTTTCAAATCTGTAATTTTAAGATAATTAGTGACCTTTAACTGTGAGCTCCAAAAGACCTCCGCTTTATTCTTTGGTTCGGTATGATCACGGTGATACCAAATTTATATAGGTTTTATTTACATTTTCAAAAATTAAACGAATGTGTACGTAAAAAATTTTTCACCATACTATGGTGTACGGAGCTGCGTGAGGTGTATTTTTTTTTAGATCTAACGTTTTCATTTTTACCATTTTGAGGACTGTGCAACCTTTTGATTACATTTTGTATGTGATGTAAAATGGTGTAAAAGTAGCATTTTGGACATTTTGGGGCTATTTTCCGTTATGGGGCTCACCACTAGCAATTAAATAATATAAAAAATAATTTTTATATTTTGATAGATTGAGCATTTTGGGATGCAACGATACCTAACGTGTTCATAATTTTTACTGTTTATTACGTTTTATATCAGTTTTAGGGAAACTTGTAATTTGAACTTTTTGAAGGTTTTTTATGAATTTTTCTATTTTTAATTTTTTTTTTTTTACTATTTCTTAGACCCTGTAGGTTACTTTAACCCTAGATGGTCTGAACGTTCCTACCATATACTGCAATACTACTGTATTTCAGTTTATGGCATTTTTGCACAGTATCACTCATTGTAACGAATCTGCAGAAACCAGACAGCCTCGGGTCCATCATGGCAGCTAATCGCCACCCTCTGATGATGTTCGGGGGAAGTGACGATTGGAACCAAATGGGGGGGCCCATGCCAGCGAGATCGACAGGGTTGATACCCGCAATCGGTGCTAGCACCGACCGTTGGTGTTAACGGTGGGTGTTTGCTGCAATATGCAGGTTAACACACTAACAAATTCTCTAATTCACTGTTATTAAAAAAAATACAGCAGTTCACAGATATAATTCCAACCTGTCTCTATCAGTTCTGGTGTTTACAATTTTGGTTGTCCCTTGATGCAACGTAAATCTTCTGCCTATGGTCAGATTTTTCTCATGAATAGCTTCTCTTGTCTGCACACTGCAGTGCTCTCTGCCTCCTGCCCCTCCACCCGTGCATTAAAAGACCAGCTCAGACACAGGCACTTCCTGCCAGCAAGCAGCATTGTGGAGAGATTTAGTTTACAAGCTACAGATATTTTATAGCAGGGAAAGGAGGTATAGCAGTGCTGTTATATCTTATATATAGCAGAGCTGGAGTGTGGCATTGTGTTTTACATCCATCTCATGGATCTCATTCTCTTTCATCTCATTCTCTTTCATCTCATTCTCATCTCTTTCATCTCGGATTTGTCTCTCTTTTTCGATGTGTCAGATACTAGTGAATGTTCAGAAGCTAAATAAAAGTGTAGCTAAACCTGTACCCTGACAATCTATGCCCAATGTCAGGATACAACATCAGAGGGATAATGAAGAGTCTGCTCACACTCTGGAATATTACAAAACTACCATCACTGAGTTATAGGAACCAATAAAACTGAGTAAAATTGCTGGTTAAAAAAAAGCTTTATTGTGTAAACACCACTAGGGGATTAAAATGTGAGAAATTCCTCTCATGGGCAAAACCTTTTAATGTCTGGAGCTGACAGAAGACATTAAAATTTCCAATTCGGGGCAAATAAGGTACTATTAATAATATTATTTTGTTTACTCAGCTTTTAGAGGTGAGACTTGACTCCTTCATTTTCAACTTGAGTTTGAATACTACAGCAAGGAAGGGAACAAAAAGGGTCAACGCTCACGCTCAACACTTGTTGTGTAATGTGGGGAATTGCTCTGGTAGATGCCTTGTAGTAGTGCAGGAAGCAGGGACAAACGCAGAGTTAAAGTCCAAATCAAGTTTTTATTCACACTTCTTTGTCAAAAACACAAATTCAGTCTTGGCTTTAGGCACATACAAAAATAAACCCTGCCCGGCTGGGCACTGCCTAATACAATAACAGTACCTAACTATAAATGTACCAGGCTTCCAGGCACACACTCTTGGCCAGCAGAATATCAAGAGGCACTCAGTTACCTTTGCTGTGGGAACACGGTCCAGCCTTCAGCTCTCCAGGAAGTGCCTGACCTACTGCTTCTGGCCTGCAGTCTAAATCAGTCTTTAACAAGGTCTGTGACCCACACCTATGGGCTATACAGAAACCTAGGACCGAAGCCCGGATGGAGAAGGAGTCCCACTACCAGCCTACTCCTACTCCATAATAGGCAGGCCCCGTACGGACATTACAAAGATGTCTATACTAGCTAGGCCAACATAGACTAACAGACTACACCTGCTTACCAGATGTCTGCATTAACCCTTCGGCGATGCCAAAATGATACGTTTTTCCCCACATCAGGGTTTTATTTAGCAAATGTAGTAAAATATAAGAAAACATATCTAAGTATGGTATCCCTGTAATCGTATTGATCCATAGAATAAAGATAACATCATTTTTTAGGCTATACAATGAACACCAAAAAAAAGGAAAAAATCCAGTATAGAATTGATGCTTTTCTACTCCTGCCCTCAAAAAAAAGTTCATAAATTTTCAACAATAGAAGATACCAACCCCATAATTGTAACACTGGAAAAAGCATGTCATTCCTCCAACAAAAAAAATGCTGTCATATGGCCCCAATAACAAAAAAAGCTAAAATTTTATAGTCTACAAAAGGGACCAATGAGGAAACTAAAATCCTGGCAGCTGCAGGGCGTCCATAAAACAAGTAACGGCCACATCTGGAGAAATTGCATAACAAATTGTAAGATGGGTTTGTCTTGTTTTTATCTTTTGGAAATGTGTACATTTTAGGGCTAAATGAAGGTATAACCGACAAAATTTGATCATTCTAAATTTCACCTTCATTTTGATTTTATTACTATGAAGATCTCAAGGGGTTAACAATCTTACCAAAAGCTGTTTCTGATAGTTTGAGGGGTGCAGATTTGAAAATGGGTTGATTATATGGGGTTTTTATGATATTATATATATTTCATTAAAAACAGTAATTATCCCCAATATTGTCAATTCTGAAAAACGGAAAACTGATATGCGATTTGTAAGTCAAGTGACATCAAAATAAGTTAGCCAGACATTTCAAAAAATGTTGAAAATGTAGACATATAGGAAATGTTCTTCGGCAACTTATTTAGGTGGTAAATCTATCTGCCTGAAAAAAAATGCAATGATTTTGAATTTTAAAAATGGCAAATTTTCCAAAAATTCATTTTTTTAATAAATAAACGCAAAACTTATCAGCCACAATTTACCACTAAAATGAAGTACAACATGTGATGAAAAACAGTCTCAGTGTTCAAAAGTTATAACCATATAAAGAGACGCATGTCAGAATCCAAAAAAAAATTCTATACAGCCCTCTATCTTCATCTTTCATTCTCCACTCATCTTTACAAAAAAAAGCAGTTTCCAGTTCAATAATATTTCCACAGGCTTTTATTTACAGACTATAATAACCAAACATGCTTATTAAGTGATTCTCATTGGTATTCCATATTTCAATTGATTTTGAAATTGAAATAGAACAAAAGTCTAAAATAGAAGCACACTTCAAGGGAATTCACAAGATTTTATATTGAAAAGAAAATGGCTATGATTTGTAACTTATTATTGAATTTTTCCCGGTTTCTAAAAATGGAACAAATTCCTTATAATATACTGCATTGGTAAGGGGGATAAAGACTGGCAGTCAATTGAAGAGAACGGCCCCTACCTCACTATTGAACCCAAATCTCTGTAAAGCAAAGGCTTGTCTTGCCTAGGTTTTAACCACCAAATAACAAATGGAATGGGAACAGCATCATCTGCATAGTCATCTTTATGGCACATATACCCTCGTCTTTAGTACTGAACGACCAGATTAACCTGGTTAGGAAATTTCTATATACGGTGCCTTCCTAACAAATGGCTGAATGTTAAACATTGTATAGTTCGATAGACATGGTGGCATGCATCAAGACCAGTGTTTTGCATGCAATGCAATTATTGATATCCCCCAGCATGCACATAATTTACGATGAGGTAGGGGGCTGCATAGATTTTAGTTTCCTTCTATGACAGGAGGTGACTATTTCTATTCCTACTTCTTGCTTATGTTTATGGCGGTAAAAAAACATTTTCACAAAAAGTTTATTTTGTATTTTTACGCCAAATTAAATTTAAGAAATAACTTCCACAATCTTCAATTATGCCATATTCATCAATGTGTCTAATGTGTGAATGGCCCCATTTCCACAGAAACCATGCCCCGACTTTTCAAAGCATTGCACATATTATACATAGGCCTTACTTTATTTCAGGAAAGCATATTCTATAAGACATGATTTGATTATATTTTAAATCCTAGCAGGTTTTGGACGAACATTCAGTTGTCTTTCTGTATTTTGTAAAAAAACTGTTAACACACATCCAATAGTGCATTTTAATATTAACAGCTGGATGTTTTTGATAAAATAATTACAAAATCCTAAATTTGTTTAGGTAAAGAGTGTTTGCTCCTGACATTAATTGCTGGGCTCTGATAAAGCTGTCCAAGAGTTAAATACACCCATGAGATTTACTCATAAAACATTCTAATTAATGCAAACCTTGAACGCAGATAAATCTGCATAAATCATTCAGTGAAAATGACTATTCACACATTAGATATTAGCCAAGGAGCTAAAACATAGGGCATAAAGGCTTATTGTCTGGGATACAATTTACTTATTTCTGTACTAGAAAAACATAATACATAAGAAAACTGTGATTGCTCCATTCACTCCTTTATGACTGGGTGATGTAGTGGGCATTTTAATGTCACTTCCAAGTAGGTTTTTCTTCTGCTGGAACCTTAGGGCCTATCACGTTCAAGAATAGAATGTTTATCGTATAGGAATAATTAGGCCGTGATCACCAAAACCAATAATACTAACAATAAAACGGTGAGGTATTAGTTGATAAATGTAACTTTTACTCAAAGTAAGGCTGGTAAACATCCGATGTAAATAAAATAAATGATTAGATCTTAGCAGTTGCATTGAGTAAATGGGTATAGGGCAGATTTGGGGGTCCAATAGCAGGTGGTTATAATTAAGGGGATGTGAAGAAAGGACTTGCCCTATAACACCCACACTGATCAAAATGAACCCGAGGCACCCAAATTGCTCCTGCTCTGACAAGGCCAGTCACAGAACTCACCCTAGGAGTTGGTCTAATCGCCCTGTTACTTGCTCCTATAGAAGCATTCCTACACACTTTTGGAGACCATAGCTAGTATCTCCATCTTTAGGGTATAACAGTAAAGAGCCAGGATAAAAGCCTGCAAGTCGCTAGGCTTATTGAGGACGTAACAGACATTGGTCTTACTTTCCATAGCTCCTATGAGGCAAATATGACTGTCGGTACCTTCTCATGAACAACACCGTCTGTGTAAACTACCAAGCTCTAAAGTGTTTGACAGTAATAATGAACGTTGTGTTTTCTGAATTAAATATTGTGGATACTGTGGGACGGACACAATCTGTTACACAGCCATTAGTCAGGTTAAGAAAAATATCCCTTCGCTCTTGACATAGACCTCTCTCTAGGAGAGAGAGAAGGTAAAGGCTAGTATCGAAGGTTATTTCAGACAGAGCTAATTAATATTACCTGCCATCCTCAATCTAACACTAGCTCTACCCTTCTTTGTGATCCCACACTGGAACGCAAATAGCGCTTGGATTGGAAGTTGCTGATATCACATGACCGGAAGTGACATCATCAATTCCGAGCACTGATACAGCTGTGTGGTGTATGTGGGACATAGATTAATAATATAAAGAGAAAACCACATGTCATTTAGAAAAAACAGTCCATTCTCACTGGGAATTTACACTCACTGGCCACTTTAATAGGTACACCTGTCCAACTGCTCGTTAACACTTAATTTCTAATCGGCCAATCACATGGCGGCAACTCAGTGCATTTAGGCATGTAGACATGGAAATTGCATAAGCAATTGTAAGGCGGGTTTTCTCTTTTTATCTTTAGAAAATATGTAAATTTTAGGGCTAAATGAACGTATGACAATTTGACCATTCTAAATTTCACCTCCGTTTGGATGTAATTAATATGAAGATCTCAAGGGGTTAACAATTTTCCTAAAAGCTGTTTCTGATAGTTTGAGGGGTGCAGATTTGAAAATGGGTGGATTATATAGGGGTTTTTTGATGTTAAATATGTAAAATTTCATTCAAAACCGTATTTATCCCCAGGAAAACCGAAAACTCAGTGCATTTAGGCATGTAGACATGGTCAAGACAATCTCCTGCAGTTCAAACCAAGCATCAGTATGGGGAAGAAAGGTGATTTGAGTGCCTTTGAATGTGGCATGGTTGTTGGTGCCAGAAGGGCTGGTCTGAGTATTTCAGAAACTGCTGATCTACTGGGATTTTCACGCACAACCATCTCTAGGGTTTACAGAGAATGGTCCGAAAAAGAAAAAACATCCAGTGAGCGGCAGTTTTGTGGGCGGAAATGCCTTGTTGATGCCAGAGGTCAGAGGAGAATGGGCAGACTGGTTCGAGCTGATAGAAAGGCAACAGTGACTCAAATCACCACCCGTTACAACCAAGGTAGGATTATGCTTGAACTATCCAAAAATTTCATTTGCTTCATTTCCCAAGATTTATTTGATAATATATTTATACATAATTTATTACAAATAGAAGCAAAGATGTGAAGTAAGATGACACAGTCGGCCAATCACATGGCGGCAACTCAGTGCATTTAGGCATGTAGACATGGTCAAGACAATCTCCTGCAGTTCAAACCGAGCATCAGTATGGGGAAGAAAGGTGATTTGAGTGCCTTTGAACGTGGCATGGTTGTTGGTGCCAGAAGGGCTGGTCTGAGTATTTCAGAAACTGCTGATCTACTGGGATTTTCACGCACAACCATCTCTAGGGTTTACAGAGAATGGTCCGAAAAAGAAAAAACATCCAGTGAGCGGCAGTTCTGTGGGCGGAAATGCCTTGTTGATGCCAGAGGTCAGAGGAGAATGGGCAGACTGGTTCGAGCTGATAGAAAGGCAACAGTGACTCAAATCGCCACCCGTTACAACCAAGGTAGGCAGAAGAGCATCTCTGAACGCACAGTACGTCGAACTTTGAAGCAGATGGGCTACAGCAGCAGAAGACCACACCGGGTGCCACTCCTTTCAGCTAAGAACAGGAAACTGAGGCTACAATTTGCACAAGCTCATCGAAATTGGACAGTAGAAGATTGGAAAAACGTTGCCTGGTCTGATGAGTCTCGATTTCTGCTGCGACATTCGGATGGTAGGGTCAGAATTTGGCGTCAACAACATGAAAGCATGGATCCATCCTGCCTTGTATCAACGGTTCAGGCTGGTGGTGGTGGTGTCATGGTGTGGGGAATATTTTCTTGGCACTCTTTGGGCCCCTTGGTACCAATTGAGTATCGTTGCAACGCCACAGCCTACCTGAGTATTGTTGCTGACCATGTCCATCCCTTTATGACCACAATGTACCCAACATCTGATGGCTACTTTCAGCAGGATAATGCGCCATGTCATAAAGCTGGAATCATCTCAGACTGGTTTCTTGAACATGACAATGAGTTCACTGTACTCAAATGGCCTCCACAGTCACCAGATCTCAATCCAATAGAGCATCTTTGGGATGTGGTGGAACGGGAGATTCGCATCATGGATGTGCAGCCGACAAATCTGCGGCAACTGTGTGATGCCATCATGTCAATATGGACCAAAATCTCTGAGGAATGCTTCCAGCACCTTGTTGAATCTATGCCACGAAGAATTGAGGCAGTTCTGAAGGCAAAAGGGGGTCCAACCCGTTACTTTCATGGTGTACCTAATAAAGTGGCCGGTGAGTGTATGTGCCAACAACATGAAAATAAAGGTTAAAATTTACTTTACATCATCAAACATCAATTTTAGAGGTCTAGCTGGAAATACTTTATTGCAATATTTGTAAATGAGCCTCATTTGTGCAAATGGTGGCCACTTGTGTGGCAAGGGGGTTGTGCCCCTCAAAGAATATGATTTCCTGAAATTTTCTATAGTGGTTAAACCTACCCAAATGAACTTATTATACAGTCTAATATTTGTCCACAGATTTATCTACATGAGCTGCAATGACTCATAGACCACTATACAGAGAAAGAAGATATCTGCTTTCTGATCCATTCTTGGTCTACTGGCTGCCGAGACAAACATTCATATTTTATATATTTAATAAGTTTTATTGTTATTCCCTATCCACAGAATAGGAGATAACAATCTGATTTACATAATGATGGCTGGTAGTAATTTTGTGTAACTTTGTTCTAATCCAATTATTTTCTTTTACTTTGGTATTCATATTCAACCATTTATGGAATTGCATATTCTGAAGGTTCCACAAGACATGATGTTTAAAAAACTACTTTGTGGAACCAATTTTAAGAGGCTTACTTATTAGACTGGTACTTCTCGATCTTCCCAGTTCATAGAAGCAAATTAGTAGTTAACACATGTACCAACACATCAATGACTTTGGACATTGTGAGCAACTCCTATCTTCTCACAATTGGTGGGTTGCGATGGATAGGGCAATATAAGTGTTTTATTCAGGGAAAAAACCCCTAAAGCAGGAAACAATGAAATGAGTTAGCCACCGCAGAATCGCTGTTGCTGCTGTTATATGGCAGCAAATTTATCATTGTAGCATAAGGACAGGTGTAACACCGCGTCGAGTTGTGGCAGGAGATGTGATCTTGTGTACCAGAGTTATTAACTCTGACTTAATTTTTAATATTCTTTCGGCATTTAACCTTGATAAGTAAAGTGAGAAAACTAACTGACTCCAAACACATAACCAACACAGTTAGGCTCTTGCACATGAACGAACATCTCAATATTATGCAGAGTGCACCCTAGTCATGACGACCTGAGCATGATCTTCATGAATCTGCAAAACTCTGTGTTGCAGTAAGTGCAGGATATTTTTTCTGGTGCACCACAATAATGTCAAACTTCCAACAAAAATGTGAGCGGCGGTGGAACACACTTCGGAACGCCCCTTTCTGAGCACAGTATTGCAGTCGCAACACAATGCCGGTGCTGCAAACACTTCATAAATACCTGCGCAAGCAATTTTCACATGTGTTTATGTGCAATCTAAGCTTGGGCAGTTGCTTGGTAAATGGGGACACTTGTGTTCACATTGGGGGGACTTTCACAAGCCCCACCTTATGATAGACCCGTCGAGGCTCCAGCCTCTTGAGTATTCGACGTGGCCCTGCGCCAGCATTATTTCTATTGCAGGGTACCTGGTGTTGAAATAAACATGAATTTTCATGTTTCATGTTGGCTGCAGAAAGTGGTTCCAAAGTTGGGGACAGGAACACCACACGCTGGCACACCCCCTGTCTGGCACAGAGCATTTACATAGTGTTTAAGTAAATGTGGTGTAAACATTGTGTTTACATTACTTTTACATAAACGTGGTTAAAATCAAGTGTGATTTAACGCAATGTATCGACATGGGGGGGCATTTACTAAGAACAGTGCAGTTTCTGTGTATTTGTCGGTGTGTGGGGTACATGTGTGTGCCAGATTCATGGTTTGTGTCTCACATTCTAATGAGACTCCAAATTCTTGTAGAAAGATAATTTTCATTTATTTTTATAAACTTATAGTAATTGTAGATTCACACTAAAGGCTCACAAAAATATAATTAACACATGTGGAATTATATACTTTACAAATACAGTCTGAAACAACTGAAAATATGTCTTACGTTCTAGGTTCTGTAGCCACCTTTGCTTTGATTACTGCTTTGCACATCTTGGCATTCTCTTGATGAGCTTCAAGAGGTAGTCACCTGAAATGGTCTTCCACAGTCTTGAAGGAGTTCCAGCAATGTTAGCACTTGTTATTCCTTTTGACTTCACTCTGGTGTCCTGCTCACTCCAAACATCTCGATTGGGTTCAGGTCTGGTGGAGGCCATGTCATCGTGGCATAGCACCTATAATGCACCTTCTAGGTCAAATAGCCTAAAACAGTCTAGAGGGGTGTTTGTGGGTCAGTGTCCAGTTGAAAAATAACTACAATAGAGACTAAACACAAACCGGATGGAATAGCATCCTGCTGCAAGAGCTGTGGTAACTATAATGGTTCAGTATACCTTCAATTTGAAATAAATCTCCAACAGTGTCAAAGCAAAGCACCCCCACAGCATTACCCTCCTCCCATGCTTCATGGTATGAACCAGGATGTAGAGTCACCACTTTTCTGTGTCGCACAAAGACATGGTGGTTGGAGATCTCAAATTTGGACTCATTAGACCAAAGCACAGATTTCCAGTGGTCTAATGTCCATTCCTTGTGTTCTTTACCCACAAAGAGTCTCTTGTGCTGTTGTTCCTGTCCTTAGCAGTGGTCTTCTAGCACCAATTACCATGAAGGCTGGCACACAGTCTCCTCTAAACAGTTGTTTGTAGAGATGTGTCTGCTGCTTAGAGCTCTGTGTGACAGTGACCTGGTCTTAATTGAGCTGCTGTTAACCTGCGATTTCGGAGGTGGTGACTCGGAAGAACTCATCCTCAGCAGCGAGAAGTTAGGTTATGGGGCCCCAATTCTAAGTTTGTGCTGGGGCCACTGGGATATTGTAAACCACTTATAATAGATAGGATGTTTACTATACCATAATATAAAATTATTACTGCAGGCTTCTGTGGCTGCAAACTAAGAAGAACCCAGTTGTTTTTGGCTGAACCCTGTTGTGATTGAAATCTCTGTAGACATTTTACATCAATCTGCAATATGTGTACCCAACCTTTGAACTACCTTGGTCAAAGGTAATGCTCCATCAAATTTGCCCTTCACAGTTTCAGGGGAAAAAAGAAGAATTACCTGGGGCTCTTTATTGTGCTTGCTTGGATCCTTTCATAGCTTTCGCGTAAATTCTTAGAGTTGTCCCACATAACCGAGGCACCGAGTCTAAAAATAATTTTAGATCCATCGGCAAAAAAATCCTGAGTCCCTAGGAAAATAAAAGATATGCATGTGATTTGATCACATTCATATAACAAGTATTCACAATGCATCATTGCAAAAGGTTAAATGGAATTATTACAAAGGAATTGTAATGGTAATACAATCATACAAAGTGCTTGCTGCTCTGTGTAACTATAGGGCATATTCACACTTGGCAAATTTGTTGCAGAGATGTGTCAATGAAAATCAACTCTATATCAGAATTTGGTTGTGCCTGGATGAATCTATTCAGGAAACGACACAGAAATACCTTCAATCACTATTTTGCATATATAGTTCCCTTTTACTTTCTGTGTCACTATGAAAGTTTTTATTTTTCATTACAAAAATTTAAAGAAATAA